>JBAMJV010002240.1:0-35000 GCA_037951105.1 Echinarachnius parma | reverse complement strand
CTCCATTTAAAGTTATGACTAGCGTCTGGCTGGTGATGCGCTCGTGGCGCATCACTATTATTTATCCTGTAATCGGAAACAAACAATCAATCTAGCACAAAGTGCAGTAATCTACCAACAAAAGTAATCAAACCATAATAATTCGATTTGTTTATTTACAGGTACATTGACTATGGAACCGCCTTCTGGAAGTAGTGGTAGCGGCAGGGGTGGCGATGGAGGTAATATTAATGATGACATTATAACAATAGAGAAAAGGTATCAATTGAGTAAAGAAAATAAAAGTTGATTGTGTAATCAAAAACGGACTTATTCAAGGTAAATGGTAACAAAGATTCACGATGTGGTCTGGATTATAAGACTCTACGATGTCAATTTGGGAAGGAATACTCTCGAATCAAACTATTGACATACAGTATTACACGCATAATGCCAGACACATAACTGGTGACTTTTCAACACCCACACACAAAGTTTTATTCAAATGATGACTCTAAACCGGGGAAGTAGTCAGTTCAGACTGGGAACGTCATCTGTTGTGTTCGTGTCATCCTTTGATAAATGTTTTCCAGATGTTATTTATCGGATAATATGTTTACACGAACGCATACACACCAACGAACAAACAAGTAAATACATTTATATATTACCAGATCGACATATACTCGAATGAACAGATTATATAACTAATTGGGCACCAAGTACACAAACCAGATGTACAGGTGAACAGGATTGTATATAGCATACAGCCCCGACGTAAGCATTTACCTATTTCAAGCCACTACTTGTTATTACATAGATTCCTGGTCTTGCTAATGATTCTTGATCAGTTTAACTTTGTGACTTGAGAATATCAGTTGACGGTGGCTTACACAGTCGATTGCCTTACTGTAATCCTTGAATCTCATCTAGAGTGCGTTACATTTTAAGTTATCTGCATTTCTCGATTATATATAATAACAACTATATATGTATTTTTAATCGTTGGTATACAGGTCAGCAGCTAGGCGGCACACAGACGGGCGCTGACGTCAAGGTTAACAACACCGGTAACATTACTGTACAAGGCAATTTTATTGTACAGGGACAACAGGTTACTGGTGAGTGAAAGATGTGTTATTTAATAATAATTATACTAATAATAATAATAATAATAATAATAATAATAATAATAATTATAATAATACTAATAATAATATTACTACTACTACTAATAATAATAATAATGATAATTATAATAATAATAATAATAATAATAATAATAATAATAATAATAATAATAATAATAATAATAATAATAATAAAATGAAAGATAATAATAATACAAATAATACAAATAATAACAACAATACTAATACTACAAAGTGTAAAAATACAACTTACAATAATAGACAAGCATTGTATTGCATCATCAGTCTACAAATTATATTTAAAAAAGGATCAAAGATCATCTCTTATTTGAGGTTATGTCATTGTTGCTGATTGTTATTGTATTCCCCGTATTCTCAAGCTTTCCAGCAATGTATTGTTTCTTTAATAGGGGGAGCTTCTATAGTAAGGAAGATATTCCTGATATAATGCAAGTGGACGAACATTTCAAATAATACATACTGGCCCCCGGTGAAGTTGTATTATCAACTAACATCATAACTAAGGATAGTTACCCTTCAGTAACAACAAGAGTAACAAATTAAAACCAATTTAACCAAACAACTTTGGTGGACTCCAGTAAGTGTGTACATGTTTTTGACTAACCGTGCATATTACTATTGTGTGTAAGGGTGTAATAGTATGAACCTCTATGTTTAGTGTTTGCATAATTCGCTTAGTATTGCTTTCTCCTAATAATTGTTTTTATTACAATTCATGTGTTTTATATTATGTAGGTGGCACTGCACCGCAGGTTTCTCGGTAAGATAACTTTCATTTAATTTCATTTATTTCGACATTTTGCATTAACACAGCAAATCCAATGTAATAACAACTGATGTGATTACAACTACAACAGCAAAACTTGTACAGGTACAAATTAGGTGCATACAGAAAAGAACATGTCTAATAAACTCTTCTTCTCAACATCTCTAACTACATTCTGCAAGAAATGGACAATGGTAAAATTACTGCTCTAGTACTTCTCGATTTATCTTCAGCATTTGACACTGTAAACCATAATATCTTGCTGAACACTCTCACATCACTTGGTATAAAGGGCCAAGCTCATGATTGGTTCAAGTCATATTTGTCTGATCATCATCAGATTGTCTGTATTGATGATCATAAATCTGATTCCTCCTGTGTTACACGCGGAGTTCCGCAGGGTTCTGTTGGCGGCCCAACTCTATTATCATTGTATTTGATAGGATTGAAATACATACTAGGAAATCATTGTGTAAAATATCATTGTTATGCAGACGATATTCAATTGTATATTTCTTTTGAACCAACCCAAATTGATGCCGTAAATGCAATCCAAAAGCTTGAAGCTTGTATTTTGGATGTACAAAATTGGATGAGTTTACATTCTTTGAAATTGAATAATGCAAAATCTGAGTTTATACTTTTTGGTTCCAAAGTACAATTGCATAAGGTTAATGTAACATCAATGAATATGGGTGATACTGTAATTCCTTTGTCTAATTCTTGCAGAAATCTTGGAGTAATGTTCGATTGTAATATGAAAATGTCAGTACAAATATCTAGTGTTTGTAAATCTGTCAGGTACCAGCTACGTAATTTAGGATTCATTCGCAAATATCTGACTTGTTCTTCTACCCAGAAAATTGTCCATGCACTCATTTCCTCTCGTCTAGATTTTGGTAATGCCCTGGCTTATCAGTTGCCCCAGTCCCAACTTACTAAATTACAAAAACTACAAAATACAGCAGCCCGCATCGTTACGCTCACAAAGAAATTCACTCACATCACCCCTGTACTACAAACACTTCATTGGCTACCAATCGATCAACGCATTACATTTAAGATTTTGTTATTAACGTTTCACTGTATACATGGTTCTGCCCCTAGCTACAACACCTTTCTGATACAACCTTACAATCCGATACGACCCCTTCGATCCTCCCAATCTGGCTTACTTTCTATCCCACCAAGCAAAAAATCATGGGGGGACAGGGCTTTTGCACATGCGGGTCCTTTACTCTGGAATGAGTTACCCCAGCACCTTAGAAACATTACGTCCTTAGAGTCTTTTAAAACAAGTTTGAAAACTCACCTCTTCCAAGTTGCATTCCATTAATATCCAGTAGTTTCAGTATGTGTTTATATGTTTATGTTCCATAATTATGTTGAAATGTTCTTTGTTTTTGTTTCCCTTCTTTTTTGTGTAAAGATGAGTTTAACTGCGCCCTGAGCACCTTGTAAAAGGTGGAATTGGCGCACTACAAGACCCCTTTATTATTATTATTATTATTATTAAACAATGAAATACACATTTTGTATCGGACAATCTAATAGCCAGAATAAAAGAGTACGAATATATCCAACACAATTAAATAATGACATGCAATATTTAATGTACAGTTGATACAATTTAAACATCATAAAATGTGTTTGGCTATTTGCTTGTCTGCTTGTAATACACCCCACTAAAAACAGAGTATTATGAAAATCCGATATTCAATGTCGATCAAAAGAAACCAAACCGTCGTTCGATGGAAGTGTGGACACGCAATTTAGTTAACATCTTCAACAATAACCTGGCTGTATAAAGACAATTAAACTTTTAGTGTCAAAAAGAGTAGCAACTAAAAAGAAAAACAAAACACAATGCAATGATCAGTGACGGAACACATACTCATACCACGGCTTAAGTTGTATATTTTGGTAGATTTCAGTAAGTATTTACACTTTGTTTGATTTAGAGCGCATGTTACCATTGATTGTTTGTTTTGTGTAAGTCCAGTCAAATAATATGGTCATAAGGGGTTCAATTCTCGTCTGATTGCAGGGGCCAGGCATCGTCTGGGAAGAAGTTGACAGATCGCTTCATACTTGAGATAGCGCCTGAGGTACCCACTGACAAGTATCTTATACTCTGTGATGAGCTTGGTAAGAGTACAAACCAAGCCACCAGCACCCTGACGAAACATTCGAAAGATTATGTACAGGCAACAGTAGAAGTCCTCATGGCGTGGAAAACTGAGAATGGGGGTGGACCAGCGGAAAGGAAAAAGCTGCGTGGTATGTTCGAGTCCGCCAAAATTAATACTGACGATATGGGGTTCTAACAGACAGGAGTACGTGGGGTCGCTCTGTTAAATATATCAGGAGTGATAGATCCGTAAGGCTATTGGCTTAAACATGTTTCAAACCGTTATAAAAACGACAAGAATGGAGTGTTTCACAAAGATTTTAACGATGCTATTTACCATTATTTGAGAGATCCGTAAGGCTATTGGCTTAATCATGTTTCAAACCGTCATAAAAACGACGGGAATTGACTGTTTCACAAGGATTTTAACGATGCTATTTACCATTACTTTGCTAGCCGAAATTCTAAAGTTGCGAGATAATAATTGTCTCTCTTGAAATGTAATAAAGTTATTCTGAGAAGATCAGGAATAGAAAATAAATTTCAGTGAAACTGTATTGCTATGATAAACGGTCGATGAGACTGTTTAATCAGTCTAGCATAAACATAACCTTCATTGTTTGGGAGTTTGTAATTAATGTGCACTAACCAAAATTAAATTCATTTTGGTTCAGCACTATCCAAATTATCAATTTATATTTAAACAGTTGATTTGTATTTTAATTTTGCAACGTTACAAAATAATCCATAATACATTCATTCAAAAATGAAAGAAAATGAGAAGGAGATTAAGACTACAAATCGTTTGTTTTGTGTTGCATCAATTGAAAACTGTAATCACTGTGAACGTTAAAACATTAAATGTAGCACTTCGTGTTGTATGGAATACTTTACTGAACTTGAAGATGCCTGAAAAAGGGATACTATCTTTAAGTTGAACCTACACATTTTAAATTACGGTTAGCCATTTGTAGCATTGAAGTGAAACATTTTCAAAAGTGAAATATGCAAATATTTTATATCTAGATTATGACATTTGATAATGCATTTTGGTAACTATTTGTTCTTGTACATTTTCGGAATAAAAAAAAAAAAAAATATCGGCCTTCAATACTTTTCAAAGGATTAAATGCTGATAAAGAGAGTTTTGGTCAAACTGAATTTTAGTACTCAAAACCTGCACCATTACATTAAACTCCACCATGCTTGATAAAACTTAACAGGTTGATCTTTAAAAACTCACTGGTTTCAATCAATTTAAATAAACTATTGTACATGTGCTGTTTTGTTGAAATAGTAATTAGATTTGAAAACATTGACATTAGGAAGCAGTTTTAATATTTTGTTAACGGATGGTTCAAAATTAACGAATAATTCATGGGCCTTACAATGATTACAAATGGTTATGTTTATACATATTTCAGCCATTTCTGAACCGATTTTTTTTTAATGTTCATTTGGATAAACAAATTTTATTCTGTCATTATAATTGTTTACTCATACAAATTTTATATTCAGTTTTTCATTATATCACAAACAGATTTGTATGTGTAGCGCCCTCGATACCAATACTCAACTATCGCTTTAAGTATAACCTATAGTTTAGTTATAAATAGATATACACCATAATATATACCATGAGCATGTAGCATTAGAGTACAATATTGTTAAATGAAGTATTGAGACTTCTCCGATGTTATTATATCAAGATTATAACACTTATTTCATGATGGTGATAATTGGGATAATATTATGAAACATTGACAATTTACGAATTGTATTTAAACATCTGACATTTTCACTGGTTGGTTACGGCTTTCCATAGTTGAAAGTAAACATAATGTTTCTAAAATAGAAATTGCCTTATAAAAATAACCCAGCAGATCCGGTCAATCCTCAAGCCTCTCTGACATTATGTAAACAACGGCCTCCGTAAATAGGTGACACAAATCTTGAACAAAACTATAATTATGATGTGTTGTACAGAATGTGTAAAATTAGCCTATTACAAACGGTAAGCCCCCCCCCCCCCCCCCACATTCCTTCCAGAGCAACTGCTTATTATGTCATAATCAAGAACTTAGAAAGAGACTAAGAGAGTGTGTACAAATATACGAATTAAGCATTCCTTCATGATTAAGTGAGCACAAATAATGGTCATTTTGGAAATTCTCAAAATTAATATATGTTTTCTTATCATATCTTGCTTCTCCAATGGGTAGAGTATTTAGGGCAAACTTGATTGTTGTAACTAGAACGTGTACCTTATCATTACATACACATAGTTATGATTTAACAATGCTTGAATGGTCAATTGAAATCTGACCGGTTTAGTAAGGAGCTTTTTAAATTTCAAATAACAGCTGTTAACGCAGGTGGTAGCCCTTTGGACACCCACTTCTAACTTGTTTAGCCACAAAATGTTAATGTGATCTTTTCAAAGTAATGATTCATAGAGAAATAAATAAGTTAATTTCATGTTTAAAGAGGGTAGGCGCAATAATGTTGTATTCAATTTGTTTATAATTTTAGAACCCACATTTGTTATTTATATGTTTGATTTATGGATATGTTAGCAGTTTCTAAATGGATTTTCATTTTGTTTTCATTCAAAAAAATGAAACATCCAACACCAATGTACACTTGGTTGTTAATAACCTCAGATACCAATTATTGTTTTAAGCGCCCTCTAAATCAAAACTGCACTATCCCGTTCATAGTTAAAATGTTAATGGTTACGTATACGTGTATGCGAACAGTTTTTCCTTGAATAGATCATTCCTCTGAATAAAAACAACAACGCGTTCAGATATACGTAATTGTGTAAACGCGTTACTTGCTAGCCTAAAGAGCGTTGGGGTGTGTTTGTGTTGATGTGCTGTTGTTGTTTGTCTTCATGAACGCGTGTGTTAATACCGCATGCGTGTATAAATTGTAAAGGCATGGTTACATAGGACACGACGGGGGGGGGGGGGGGGGGGGGGCATTATGGCCCCCTGAACATCTCGGCCACAGACACAGAGCGGCCGATCGCCGTGAAAATTTGCACGCATGATAACTGAAGTGTATAGAATCCAATGATTTCTTGATATCAATAAGTGAATTATTGATATCAAGAAATAGAAATAAATGTTAAAACGGCTTGCCGTAGATTCGTTCCAATGCATACTGCATTCGTGGATCTAGTCGTATTATATGTGACCAGACCTTTAGTACGTGAGACGTATAACACGAGCTGTGTGTGTGTGTGTGTGTGTGTGTCTGTGTGAGTGTGTGTGTGTTTATGTGTGTATGTGTGTATGTGTGTGTGTATGTGTGTGTGTGTGCGTGTGTTTGTGTCTTGTCTGTGTGTGTATTTCGTTTACTTGGTATTTTGAAAGTTCTATGTATTTTAGGCCTTTTTTTTAAAGCTATGCTTTACTAATGGTCCGAATCATAACGCAATGCATTCATATTTTTATTTTATATTTGTTGTATTGTGCTTATGGTTGAATAAAGGAAATCAAATGGATGAAATAAAGTCGAGATAAATGTTTATAATCTACACAATAATGAACAATTTTGTATTTTACTAACATAATAACATAATAATAATATTTATAAACAGATCTTACATAGCGCATATCACCATGATCACACTTGTAGGTTGGGGCCTCTATGCGCATGGGAAGGAAGCATGTAAGAAGGGGATAGGATGAGTATAGATAAGAGATGGAAAAGAAGAAAGAATTATAACAGAAGTGACAATAAACGAATCAAAGCATATATTATTTCCAACGTAAGTGTGTCTTTAAACTGGTCCTAAACTTTTCAATAGTGTCAAATTGTTTTATATTTTCAGGGAGATTATTCCATAACGTTGCTGCTGCAAACACAAATGAACGCGCCCCCCCCCCCCCCCAAAAAAATAAAAATAAAATAGCGTACCAAATGTTTCATTAACTAAGAGGGACTTACTATGGGAGCGCAGATTCATAGCAGTACTATATACTATTAATACACTTTGAAGGTATTCGGGGAATGACTGCCTGGCATTTGTAAGCTAAGCAGAAACAAAATGAACGCAAAAGCAACGAAATAACTGCGTTAAAGGGGTATACCGGGCCTGATAAAACCATTCGTTATTTGAATAAGCAGAATAATAGGCATAATTGGTGAAAGTTTGATCAAAATCGGACAAGAAACGCGAGAGTTATACCGATTTGAACATCATGTGGTAATGAGCGATCGTTTCAGAATTGCCGCCATATGTAACATCATTGACGAGCAACTCGCCATGGCTTTAGTACATGAAAATACTCTTATTTCTCATTTTCGTTGCTAAAAATTAAATTTTCTCTGCTTGTTTTCACGAATTCATAGAAGAAAATTGATGGGGAAACCTCTCTATAGTTTGTAAGCTCATAAATTTGCTTTGTTATTAAGAAAATTTAAATTTTGTAAAAGTTCCATGTAGAAGTAAAAAAGTTCGCAAGTGACGTCACGATCGATAGTAATTTTGAACGATACTAAAAATCATAGCAAAGTTCATCCAGTCATAACTTTTGTATTGTTCTACCGTTTTGGCTCAGTTCTTCGATCATGATTATTCATATTCACTTCATTTTATAGCAAACATCCCATTTCTGGGGTGGAATTCCCCTTTAAGTATCGCTCGAGATTCGAGAATCTAGCTGCATTTAGGATAGTGGAAGTTAACATTCGTTTTTGGTTGTTTTGCAAACTGAATAGGCTACATGTTGTAGTGCGTGTAGTACATGCTGTATACGCAGACTGCAAATAATTGGTAACGATCGAACAGTAAACCAGGGCTTTGCTTACTTCAATTCCCTCGCATGTCATGCATGTGGCAGGCCGGCTAGCTCCCCAATAAAGTACTTGCTTTTCCCGTGACAAATACTGAGCGATATTTTGCACATATGTCGTTGTTTTATGTTTACATTTCAAACGCCATGCAAGTATGTGAAATATAATTCTGTTTAGAATAGGATGAATCATAATAATAATAATGTTGGAATGTAATTACTGTATTACTCCATCGATTAAACGTAAGCACACAAACGCAGAGATAATAGAACGGGAGCCGCCGAGGCATGTAGGGAAGTCCATGATGACCTGTGATATATTATACTGCATCCAAGATATACAATAAGGTTAACACACAAAGAGATATTTTACTTTTGTCATAAATTATGATTAATTTGGAAAAAGGGAGTTTTCAGCGGTACCGTTCAAAGTTCAACATTTCAAACAAACACATGTTTCTACAGAATACACAACACGAATACTTTACGGATAAATGATTTTGATTATATTTCACAACAATAATACCAATAGAGTCAAACATCCGAGTATAAATTATCAAAGTAGTGTCGGCATAAATTGTATTCATTGGAATTCGGTTTATACACGTAGAGTCGATTATGTAGTCTGAGTTTGAGGTAGTGTAGCCACATTTCGCAAGTACCCTGTAATACATGAATGAATCCATACATTTATGTAGATGGGTATTATGAGTTATATTGTAAATAATATCAGCTAATGTTGGAAAACGTGCAAACATCTAAATAAATATAGCGTACCTAGGGAGCAAAGGGGGTTTTACAGACATGGAATGTTATAAAAGGTTTGGGCCCATGATTGTCTTCTAGGACCTGGTAGAAGCACAACCTAGGTGCACAACCTCGCAAACTAGCTACTGGAAGTCCACAAAACACATATGAAGGATTTTACCCCTACTGTACGTTAAAATCGCCTTAAATCCTTAGGGTTCATGAATGTTCTACTCTGTTATTTTCAAGATTAAACTAATACGCATGCTGCTATCAACGCAATTCTTTGGATATGTCTTCCATATATATGTGTGCATCTTATGATACAAAATTATGCCTTTTTATGTATATGGTTTGTATGTCACGTGTCTTTATATGTCACGTGTCACACGTAGAAAATGAAATTTCACATACTCTTATGGACACCAATATATGGAACTTTTTTAGATTATAAAATGACACATTTTGTATCTGTTAAAACATAAACTAAATGTTGAATGGTATTTAATATGATACACTGGCAAAACAAATGCTGAAACAATACAAAAAACAAAAACAAAACCAAGGAGCACACATAAGAGTAATAATTGTAATAATTATAATGACAATGTGGTGGCTGCAAACGTTCTGTCTATTTGACGCTCGTGGCGCATCATTATTTTTACTCCCAGAGTCCCAGGCATTGAATACATACTGTAATAAATAAGCTCACATTTCCACTTCCTTGGGAGTCTTCCAGCCTGGCACCTTGTATGCGAAAATAAAGCTAAAGAATCACGTTCCATCCTTCCGGGCGCGCTCTGGTTCCAAACTCGGGACCTCATGATTGGAAGGCATAATGTCCTTCCAATTGTTATTACAAACATAACCTTTATACTACATTGCAGGCCTTTGTACACAAAAATTGGTCTAGAACGATATATAAAATATTAATCATAAAATCAATAATGTTTACAATGAATATATAAACCATATATGCTTCTGTTTTTATTGTGTATACTATTTCAAACAAATAAATGTTGTTATGAATTGTCGCATATTACATTACAAACCTGCATACAATTTGATTGCGATTGGCACTCTATATTATAATAGGGGGCTGGGGATACGAGGGTATATCGACATCGTTTGGAAATAAAAAGTTAAAATAACGGGTGCGCTTCGTTATTCCGAAGGTTCTTTATTCCGAACACGCAACTTTCGTATACCTGAGCGTTCGTTAATCCTAAAATGAAATAGGGTTCGTTAATCCGAACATTTGTTGCATTATTCCGAAGGTTCGTTATTCCGAGGGTTCGTTATTCCGACGGTTCGTTATTACGAAGGTTCATTATTCCGAAGGTCCGTTATTGCGAGGGTGAGCAATTAATGGAATGTGATTTCCATGTCCGAGTGCTAGTCTGTAATCCACACATCTGAAGACTGGTTTCTTGATTATCTGTGGTTTCGGGTATTAAGTGGCTCACAGAGTTGTCACCAATGTCAATGACGACATCATTACATGTGTTTGTATAATGAAGGATCTTAACTCGGGTAATTATATACCTGTAATGTGGAAACCACTACCCGAATTTACACATCCCTATGAAATTAGTCATGGGTAATGCACTTATTACAAAATATTGTTAGGTATTCGTAGTCATTGGCAAGTAAGGCAATTTTGGAGACACATGCAGTCACATAATGTAACCATTGCTGTTAATCCATCATCCTGACCAGTTCGAGGATTCAAATCTTTGAAAAGCTGTAATATACAAACTCTTAAATATCTATTCTCAATAAAGGAGATGCTTCTCTGTAGGAGCTGTGATCACCATCAATGACAAGAATGCAATGTCACGGATTCAAACAGTATAATGATTTTCTTCTAAATTGTAAGGGTTCTTTCATGATGGATATTCTATATTAAGGCCTATTAAATATTTGCATTCCATAGTCTATATTGCTATATCTACATTACGTGCATTCCATTATCAAGATGTAAAATAAATTTACTTCTATTATGATGATTTAGTAAAAACATATATCTAAGATACACTATAAAGAACTCACATTGTTATGTATTTTATTGTTTTTAATACGTTGTGTATTCTATTGTGTAATACTTTTGGTTTATATCATTTGAAAAACTTTCCCAAGTAACATTGAATGCCATTTGAAGAGATCTAAATAAAAAAACTGTATACAGTTTTAAATAGTTTATACATTTCAATGCATTTTTGTACATAACTGAACATGCAATTTAATGTTGTTTGTATGACACATGACTTAAAAATTACACGTGACACATTACAAACAGATATAATGCGGTCAAATTTGGTATCAAACGATGCACGAGAGCCTACAGATCACGAATCTGAAGCAATTTGATGATATAATTATGCGTTTTAGTGTTATTGTGAAAATAGCAGAGACAAACCTTCATGAACCCTAAGGATTTACAGCGCTATTTACGTACATTGGGAGTTAAATCGTTCATACGCGTTTTGTGGACTTCCAGTAGCTAGATCGCGAGGTTGTGCACCTAGGTTGTGATTCTAGGAGGTCCTAGAAGACATTTCCGGTGCACAACCTTTTATAACATTCCATGTTTCATATCCTAAAAAAGGGGGTGTTTGCTCCCTGGGTATGAACCCAATGTGTTATGAAATCGACAATTATAGTCAACGGTTATTAAAGGGGTCGTACAGTTTCGGTAAGGCTGAACTTTAGTGACCAAACCTGGACAGTAATATTATACACTCGAAATAATTACAAATTTACAAACGATTAAGTAAAAAGTCCGTTATCATTCAAAAGGAGCCATTCAAACACAAAATGTGCAAGCATTTTTTTTAATTTTTGAACATATAATATAATTATTTGGGCCCCAACAATTATAAGATCAGATACATTTATTTATATTTCAGCCGTTTCTGGGTCGACTGTGATCAAATAAAGTATATTCTGCCATTAAAATTGCATGTTCTCTCAAATTCAACACTCAGTTGTTCATTACCTTACAACAAAATTGTGATGTGCAGCGCCCTCTCTACCAAACTAAAGTACCCCTTTAACGGTATTAACTCCACTACAGTTATTATGTTACATGTAAAGACAAGCAAACGATTTTGTTTATATGGAGACGCACTTGTCAAAAATTAAGTGATCATTTTTGGAGAATAGCAGTTATCATATCACTTGTGTTATACTATACTGAAACCTGCTTCATTGAAAGCCTTTATAATGAAATTTAACATTCTGAACATTGAAAAGTTATTAAACAATCATGTTTGAGGTAATTAAATTACTAGTGAAATACTTTGTAATTTAAGAGATCTAGTAACTTTTCTGAAATCTGGCATAAGTGATTTATTGTTGAAATAGTGAGTATTGTTGATAAAGTGCATATTGTTGTTACATTGTATTTCCAGTGAGCAGGTGGTTATTGTGAGAACGTTTCAACTGTGATATGCCGAGTAATGAGTAAAAATGCGAAGTGATAGTCACTAACTCATTGCACAGACTTTTGTACACGGTTACGACTACCTAGTGGATAGTTTAACATTTCTGCACTTCAATCATAACATTTGTTAACGAAAAGGAATTTTTATTTTTACAATGGCAACAATGTATTTAATTCCTGTCAAGGCATTTTATTCACTCACTGTAGCCAAAGGCTTGCTTATAAATGAATTTACATAATTTGAAACATTAAAGCATCATACAAATTAACATAAATCTTACGCAATATTCTAAATATACATTCAAATGCAATGAACGATAATGATAACAAATAAATACATCTTCAAACAAAACAAAATTTGGATTTAGAATATAATATTGTCCACTTTTAATCACATAAACAACTTGGATTAAAAAAAATCAATAATACATATTTATTTATCATCAAGCTTACTTAAAGGAGTATAGAATTTTAAAATAGAATACAAAATAAATGTACAACCAAAACGAACATGCATGAGTTTTAAAATTAATCTGACAGGTGAGTGAGGGAACTCTTGTAAAAGCGTCTGTTTAATATTAATGTATAAATCTACCTTTGTTTATTAAAAATCTATACGACATATTTTTTCGTTCCAAACTTTACAAAACTTGACTAGTGTACTCTGTGTATCCTTTAATACACTTTTATTTTATCAGTATAAGTTATTGCATTTTTATACTACTGATGGAAATCAATTTTTTTTTGTGGGCGATGGAAATCATGAACTTGGGGCATTTCTTAGAAGTTCGACCTTGATAAAATTCTATTTTAGTTTAATCGCCTTGACACGGTTTCGATTTTCAGCGAGGCCTGATTACCCTTCGTGATAGTTCCCACATAACTCGCGACACGAATACATCAGGAAAAAAGAAGTATGTGTGACAAAGACATCATAATGTAATCAAGAACGTCAACAACACAGAATAGGTATAGATTATCATACAATTACCATTTTCATTGCTTCTGCTCAGCATGTGAATTTGGTTATACATAGGATTTTAGAGGAAAATTAGCCAGATATTGCCAATACCTAATAAACTTCTACATCACTTTTGTCATAAGAAACAATAAAGTTAGTAGTTCATGTTTTACCATAATATAACTGGAGTCATCGAAATTCATTTGTTTATGGAGTACCATTAGAGCGTATTATTTAAGCCTGGTAAACATGTTGGTAGAATTATTCAACACTGCATTTACATTTCACTACCATTATTTAATGTGTATATAGCTTTTGATTGGCACCAGCCCCGGCAGCACTAAAAAGGGTATCAGGGAAGTACCGCCATAAAAAAAAAGGTGCACCAGTGTACGATCCAAATGTCTCGGATGATATCACAGCCTTAGCCGTGGCTCCTCATTTATTGGGTTTAAAAAAGGGGAAATTGTAAATAGATTTTTATTTACAGTTCACTTGTTCTCTTTATTCCCAAATGTATGCGAAGAAGTTGTTGTTTGTTGACCCACACAAACGTCCTCAAAATTTAAGATGATTAACATTATTTCTGGATGTCATGGTTTTACCACCGGCTACAAATTATCTGTTTAAGCACTTAAAAAAATACAGGAAAATCTGTGTCAAATAAATAAAGGCAAAGGATTGGGCCCCCAAGCATCCCCCGTCAAAAAAACAAACAAACACACAAACAAACAAGCAAACCAAAACAGAATAGAAAGAAAGACCGACCACGCTACACACTGTGTGGTGTGTGTGAGTCTGAGCGTGTGTTTGGGTGTATGTCGATGTGCTATATAATGTATTGTTGATATAAAATGAATGTTTATTCATAGTATCCGTAGTAATACATGTAATTATGTTTGGAACTAAAGTGCTACATTCTGTTTAAATGTACATAGACCAACATTCAAAGGATCATCCCAAATAAGTCATTATACTTAGATGTACATGTATTATCAATACAATGTAATACACCTATACACGATTAAGATCACACCAAACCAAGTTACTATTAGATAGGCTGGTGCATAATTATGTATAGTCGTACACACCTCGCAAAAATGTATTGATTTATGTTGGACAGATAATAAATAAAGAATGACAGGTCACTTTATATCAAATTCTGACCAGAGTGGTCTATGTTACAGGGATATTGGTATCCACATTCAGACTGGCAAAAAACAGTATACAGTCACTTACAAAAAGACAGTAAACGGTAGGAACATAATACGACTTGTGATAGTTCACATTAGCATTGCAAGTATGTACACTCAATATCTTAATTAGCTGGTAAAATCTTTTATGTTTAGTATTTTATTGAGTAAAATTACCATTACCATAATGAAGATTCTGCACACACAAAAATGTGAGTGTAACAATATTATGCTAGTACCGTTCACTTCTTATGAGCATAGTGGGTATTTCCCATCATGCACATAGATGTACAGCTGCGTTCATTGTGTAATACCCTATTCATACAGATAACGCAACAAACGAATGCTCTCCGGATGGCTGAGTGTAAATAACAATGAATCACAATGCGAACTTTATCCTAATCCACTAAATATAGCGTTGAATTCTAACTACTAAAATAAGCAATGAACCGGTTTCGGATGTTCGAATGTTCTTTTTCTTCAACAAATTTTTTTACGATTGAAGATATTGTAACTGTGTACAAAATCATTGCCCAATTTGTTAGCGAATATCACTTTGCATTTTGCCTCATTATATAGAACTTTAATGTCACAAGACATTTCCTCACATCACTCTGGCTGCAGACAGATCACAACAATACACATATGTATTAACCCTCGGTCTCTTTTTAAACATGTCAACAAAGTTGATAATTGAGTCTGTGTTCTTTCGGATTTTTGGGGTGAGTCTTCAGATTGGTTTAGAAACTATGTGAAATAAAGATTCAGTAAGGACTTATACATGAATATGTCTTATCTCAAAACATTTGAATACTTTGTAAAATTTGGATTCAACACAGTCCGACACTCTAAATGTAAGCCACGGGGTACCCCAGGGTTCGATTCTCGGACCACTGCTTTTTCTTATCTATATAAATGACATTGTTCATGCGTAACCTATTTTATCTTTAACTCTTTTTGCCGATGATATCACTGTCATACTCTCTCATTGTAATCTAGATTGTCTTATACGTACCCTTAATAGTGAATTACCACAATTATTTAAATGGCTTAATTGTAACAAATTAATACTTAACCCATTGAAAACGAATTATGTCATATTCACA
Organism: Echinarachnius parma; assembly: GCA_037951105.1. Lineage (NCBI taxonomy): Eukaryota > Metazoa > Echinodermata > Echinoidea > Clypeasteroida > Echinarachniidae > Echinarachnius > Echinarachnius parma. Next base: position 18,695 of record JBAMJV010002240.1, on the reverse strand, counting down.
AACCCTAGAGTAACCGTGGATTATCAACAATGTGAATTAGTTATAAATGACTATTCTATACAAAGAAAAGATAGTACAATATTTTTAGGAGTCACTTTAGACAATCATTTAAATTGGAATGTCCATTTTCAGAACACTGTATCCGTAATTTCCAGACTTGTAGGACTATTACGTAAACTTAAAGAAACATTACCATTATCATCTCTCACTTTATTGTATAATTCTTTGATCCACTCAAGATTGTCATATTGTAATATAGCTTGGGGCAGAAATAGTAAAAAGAATATCGATTCCTTGTTAATTTTGCAAAAGAAAGCAATGCGTATATGTACTGATTCTTCATATTTTGCTCATGCAAATCCACTATTCTATAAGCTTGGTGTTTTGAAAATTGAAGATATTACTTTCGTACAAACTGCAACATTTATGTATAAATTTAACGCAAATTTACTTCCTGTTTATTTTAAATGTATGTTCGTATGCAATGATCAAGTGCATAAATACAACACCAGAAATTCAACGAACTTTCACTTGGTCAATCCTAAATCCCAAATAGCGGAACGATCAATTAAGCACAGTGGTCCAGATACATGGCACTCCATTGATAAATGTATTAGGCAGTCAGTTTCATTATCAACCTTTAAAACTAAGTTGAAAAGGACATTGTTAACAATATACACACTTCCAAATGAATAGCCACAACAGCCTGTATTGTGTCACTAAATGGTCTTTTATGATGCGCTTTTTTAGATTGACATGTTAAGAGTGTGGGATCGGGGGTGGGGGTGGGGGTGGGGTTAAGGGTGCTCTCTGTAATGGTAAATTCTTAGTTTGTTTAGTTTTACAATATTTATTTTATCGTAACTACTTTCATAAACAAATGGAATATTTTTGTTTTGTATAATTTAACAGGGTCCTTACTGACAAGCTCATATGCTTTTAAAGGGCCCAAACCATTATCGACTTAATTTATATCATTTGTAATACATGTATTATTGCTGTATATATTTGTGTGTTTTTAATGGTTGAATAAATTCAAATCAAATCAAATCAAACAGTGAATACAAACAAAACCGCAAGTAGAAACCTGCTCCAACTACGTTCTTTTATACTAGATTTTTTTGTTGTTGACAATTTCCTACTTTTTTCGGGGCCCTTTCCGACCCTCCTGTATGGACTTTAAGGTAACGTTGAGCATTGGTAATTTTCAAAGTGCCCCCCGAAATAAATTGTAACGCATTTGGCTGATTTCAATTCCATATGAAAGATCATCGAAAAAAACATGGGAAAATATAATAATTCCCATTAAAATGCTCTAATTGTTGTAAAATTTGCTTTCAAAATATTATATAAAAGTGATTGACGCCCGGGTATTACTTTTTAGAGCCTGCTAGCGCGAGGCGATAATATTTAACCAACCGTTACAAATTTAAAACAAATGCTTCCTCTTTTCAAAAAATTTCAAAAGAAGTTTTTTAATAGTTGTTGATTATCTCTCTATCTAATAACTATTTTTACGAACCTTGACATGCACAGTATTTTGTTTTAAATGGTCTAAACCAATGAGTTTTTAGAAAGCGCCATCTTGAGTTTGAACGGCTCTGTTTGAATGATAAAAGGCTTTTTACTTAGTCGTTTGTAATTTTGAATTCCTTTCAAGCGTGGTAGAGTTATAACTATTACTTTGTAATGAAATGGTGCAGGTTTTGGTTACTAAAATTCAGTTTGACCAAATCTGTACTCTCTTTACCAAAACTCAACTATCCCTTTAATTGTACATCGTTTCAAAATCAGACCCACATACGAAAATGCACCGTTTGTGTTAATATAAGTTCATCAGTATCAAATAATCTTACAAATCTTTAATTTCTGACCGTGTTTAGCTTAGGGAAAAATTAAATGATACATGTGTGTACTTTAAAGCATTGTAATGTATAACATCAATCATATCTAATATCAAATAAATAAATGTGTTTTTTTAAGGTGATTCAATGATGCATGGTTAACAGATCAACACATGCACACACACCCGTTTTGTATAAAGCAGCAAGTACAAATAAATGCATGCAATACAATTTCAGCAATAAAGTAAACAAACGAATGCATATAATAATATCAGTGTGCGTGTGTGTTCTTCCATTACAAATCAATTGTATCAGTGCGTGCAGACGTCGCGATCGTATGTACAGCAGCAAAGGTATAATTTGCCAGTAGCCTGTACAACCAGATAAAATCAACTACGTGTTAGCGGTTTACCTAACTCATCCCGGAATTTTAGAGTTAGCTTGATCAAGAGCTGTGAACGTGAATGTAAGTCGAAACCTGCATGATTCATTTAGTTTACATTGACAACTGAATAATTATAAATTTTTATATTTGTATCTAATAACAACATATATAACTCCATTTTCATTTTACGTGTGAATCTGACAACGCCGCTGGCCGTAAAATCAACTTAATTATATCATGGTGTTGATATTAAACACATTATGCCCGTCCCGTATAGATGGTAATAGCGTTAAATATGGCTTCCCACGTAACACGGATAATGCATAATAGTTGTTCAAGTTCAAGTTCAAGTTCAAATTCAAGTTCAAGTTCAAGTTCATTTTATTGTCCATTTGAGGAAATTGGTTGCGTTACATCCCAGCTAGCCACCTGACGTCGTGCCGATGTCATAAGTTGTTGGCCGGATGTCGGCTTATCGCGGTTGGCTCGAGGTTAAAATGTCCGCCAGCCCAACATCGTAACCACGTCATTTTGTGATACGTCAATTTCTGACAATGGCCCAACATCAACTCATGACATTGGACCAACATAACATTATGATGTGGGCGCGAGGTTAAAATGTCCGCTAGCCTAACATTGTCCCAACATAATTTTGTGATGTCGGGCAAATGTCAATTTCCGACAATGGCCCAACACCAAATCCTGACATAGGACAGATATCAAATTCTGATGTGGGCTCGACGTTAAAATGTCCGCCAGCCCAACATCGTCACCACGTCATTTTGTGATACGTCAATTTCTGACAATGGCCCAACATCAACTCATGACATTGGACCAACATAACATTATGATGTGGGCGCGAGGTTAAAATGTCCGCTAGCCTAACATTGTCCCAACATCATTTTGTGATGTCGGGCAAATGTCAATTTCCGACAATGGCCCAACACCAAATCCTGACATAGGACAGATATCAAATTCTGATGTGGGCTCGACGTTAAAATGTCCGCCAGCCCAACATCGTCACCACGTCATTTTGTGATACGTCAATTTCTGACAATGGCCCAACATCAACTCATGACATTGGACCAACATAACATTATGATGTGGGCGCGAGGTTAAAATGTCCGCTAGCCTAACATTGTCCCAACATCATTTTGTGATGTCGGGCAAATGTCAATTTCCGACAATGGCCCAACACCAAATCCTGACATAGGACAGATATCAAATTCTGATGTGGGCTCGACGTTAAAATGTCCACCAGCCCAACATCGTCACCACGTCATTTTGTGATACGTCAATTTCTGACAATGGCCCAACATCAACTCATGACATTGGACCAACATATGATGTGGGCGCGAGGTTAAAATGTCCGCTAGCCTAACATTGTCCCAACATCATTTTGTGATGTCGGGCAAATGTCAATTTCCGACAATGGCCCAACACCAAATCCTGACATAGGACAGATATCAAATTCTGATGTGGGCTCGACGTTAAAATGTCCGCCAGCCCAACATCGTCACCACGTCATTTTGTGATACGTCAATTTCTGACAATGGCCCAACATCAACTCATGACATTGGACCAACATAACATTATGATATGGGCGCGAGGTTAAAATGTCCACTAGCCCAACATTGTTACAACATCATTCTGTGATGTTGGCCCAATGTCAATTTCCGCTAATGGCCCAATATCAAATCCTGACGTTGGGCCAACATCAAATTTTGACGTTGGCCCGACATTACAATGTCCGCCAGCCCGACATTAACCCAACGTTATTTTTTATTGTTGGCCCAACATCAAATCTTGACGTTCGCCCGACGTTTGATGCTGGACCAACATCAAAATTTGACAATGGCCCAATGTCATTAATATGACATCTCCAATAAGAGGTCGACCTAATATAGCGCCGATGTTGGGACTGGTATCGATTTAAGAGGTCGCTACCCAGCTAGCCACCTGACGTTGTGCCAACATTGAGCCAATGTAAAAAGTCGTTTTAAGAAGACGTTGGGCCTACATTAAAAATCCGACGTCGCCGCGACGTAAAAATGTCCGCCAGCCCAACATCAGCGCGACGTTTTAGTTTTTTTAATGCTGGCCAAACGTCATTTTTCGATTTCGACCCAACATCAATTATTCAGTCAGTGGTCAGTCATGGTTGTGAAATTAATGTCGGGACAATGTTAGTAATGAGACAAGAATAGGACATCTCAATTTTTACGTCAAACCGAAATCCTACGACGTCAGAATGGGCAGCAGTGAATCAAGTCGGCTAATAGTCATTAAGTTGATGTTGAGCCGATGTCAATGATCCGACATGAATATGACATCTCAATGATGACGTCAATGCGATATACTGCCGATGTCAGAACTGACAGCAATGAAACAAGTCGGCAAATGATCATAAAAGTGATGTTGCGCCGATGTCAATAGTCGGACATGAATATGCCATCTCCAATATGACGTCGGGCTAATATCGCGCCGATGTCGGAAAAGATAGCAATTAAGGAGGTCGGTAAATGGTAGTAAAATTGATATCGGTCCGATGTTATTAATTAGACATGAATGTGATAAATATGTCAGGCTGATGTAAGAACTTGCAGCAATGAAACAACTCGGCAAATGGTCATTTAATTGATGTTGTGCCGAAGTCAATGATTAGACATGAATATGACATCTCAATGATGACGCCATAGCGATATCCTGCCGATGTCAGAACTGGCAGCAATGAAACAAGCCGGCAAATGGTCGCCAGTTCCGACATCGGTACAACATTGACCCAACGTCATATTTGAGATCTCTTATTCATGTCGGATTAATGACATCGGCACAACATCAGTTGAATGACAATTTGCCGACTTGTTTAATTGCTGTCAGTTCTGACATCGGCAGGATATCGCTTTGGCGTCATCATATAGAGATGTCATATTGAGGTCCAATTAATAACATTGGCCAGACACCAATTTCACAACCATGTACCGACCTCTTAAATTGCTACCAGATACAACATCATCACAATATCGGACTGACGTCATAGTAGAGATGTCATATTTATGTAGGAGTAATGACATCCGCCCGACATCTATTTCACAACCTTTTACCCACCTTTAAAATTTCGTAAAGTTCCGACATCTGTGCGGTATAGGCCCAAAGTCATATTTTGGATGTCATATTTATGTCTAATTAATAACTGTGACCCGACATCAATTTCACAGCATTTTACCGACCTCTTAAATTACTACCAGTTCCAACATCGGGGCGATAGAAGGCCGATTTTATATTTGAGATGTCATATTCATGTCGAATTATTGACAACGGCACAACATCCATTTAATGACTATTAAATGATTAGTTTCATTGGTGCCATTTATGACATCGGCAGGATATCGCTTTGGCGTCATAATTGAGATGTCATATGGATGTCCAATAAAACTCATTGGTCCGACATCAATGTTACAACCATTTACCGACCTCTTTAATTGCTACCAGTTCCAACATCGGCGCGAAATTATCCCGACGTCATATTGGAGATGACATATTCATGTCAGAATATTGACATCGGCTGAACATCGATTTCATGACTATTTGCCGACTCGTGTCATTGCTGCCAATTCTGACATCGGCGCGATATCGGCTTGACGTCATATTTGTGATGTCATATTGATGTCCAATTAATAACATCCGTCCGACATCAATTCCACATTCAACCATTTACCGACCTCTTAAAATGATATATTCCGACATCGGTACAACATTGGCCCAACGTCATATTTGAGATGTCATATTCATGTTGGTTTATTGACATCGGCCCAACATTAATATTACAACCCTCTATCAAGCTCTTAAATTGGTACCAGTTTCGGCATTGGTGCGATTTTAGCGCGACGTTTTATTTGAGACGTATTTTTTTCGTCAACTTAATGACATCGGCACGATATTCAACTACAACCATTTTCCGACTTATTTCATTTCCAAAACCTCCAACTTAAATTCGACGTTGGCGTAATGTTGGCGCGACGTCTGTTTGCCGACCGCGATCTTGCCGAAGACCTGCCGACACCGGTCCGACGTCAGTTAGCTAGCTGGGTACTTATATTTTTGTTAACTTGCTTTGAGAATCTATACTGAATTGAATTTCGTTTAATCGATTACAAACATTAGTAATTCAAAAGTAAAAAAAAAGAAGTATTGCTATCGGGAAATTCATGATCGATTATAAGCGATCGTAAGTGAAATGAAGATTTTCGATTTTTGGAATTATTTATATTAAAAATATATACTTTTGTCATGTCCTTGCTGCTGTATATAATTTAGAAGGATATATAAGAATGTAAATAACACCTTAAATAGTGTTATGAATATGATTTGAAGGTGGATTATTTCAAATTCAACGCTCTACAAATACTAACTATTACAAAACATACATGCTAAGAAGAGGTGTATATATAGTATACCGATTGCGACCTATGTTTGAAGGACGATAGGATGATAGGTTTAGGAGTAGGCAATAGGTATAGGAATAGGATATTTATAGAATTATGATTACAAAACATACATGCTAAGAAGAGGTGTATATATAGTATACCGATTGCGACCTATGTTTGAAGGACGATAGGATGATAGGTTTAGGAGTAGGCAATAGGTATAGGAATAGGATATTTATAGAATTATGATTTATGAATGAATGTGTGTAAAGGTTAAACAAAATGCATGGATCGGACGTGGAATCTATGCATGTTTTCTAATTTCTTTTTACGTTTTTGATGTTGGTCCTACGTTGGCCATTTGACATTGGGCCATTGTCAAATTTTGATGTTGGTCCAGCATCAGAAAATGACGTTGGGCCAATGTTGGGTTAGCGGACATTCAAACGTCGGGCGAACGTCAAGATTTGATGTTGGGCCAATTGAGATGTCCTATTCTTGTCTCATTACTAACATTGTCCCGACATTAATTTCACAACCATGACTGACCACTGACTGAATAATTGATGTTGGGTCGAAATCGCAAAATGACGTTTGGCCAGCATTAAAAAAACTAAAACGTCGCGCTGATGTTGGGCTGGCGGACATTTTTACGTCGCGGCGACGTCGGATTTTTAATGTAGGCCCAACGTCTTCTTAAAACGACTTTTTACATTGGCTCAATGTTGGCACAACGTCAGGTGGCTAGCTGGGTAGCGACCTCTTAAATCGATACCAGTCCCAACATCGGCGCTATATTAGGTCGACCTCTTATTGGAGATGTCATATTAATGACATTGGGCCATTGTCAAATTTTGATGTTGGTCCAGCATCAAACGTCGGGCGAACGTCAAGATTTGATGTTGGGCCAACAATAAAAAATAACGTTGGGCTTATGTCGGGCTGGCGGACATTTTAATGTCGGGCCAACGTCAGGATTTGATATTGGGCCATTGGCGGAAATTGACGTTGGACCAACATCACAGAATGATGTCGTGACAATGTTGGGCTAGCGGACATTTTAACCTCGAGCCGACATCATAATGTTATGTTGGTCCAATGTCATGAGTTGATGTTGGGCCATTGTTGGAATTTGACGTTATGCCAATATCACAAAATGACGTAGTGACGATGTTGGGCTGCCGGACATTTTAACGTCGAGCCCACATCAGAATTTGATATCTGTCCTATGTCAGGATTCGGTGTTGGGCCATTGTCGGAAATTGACATTTGCCCGACATCACAAAATGATGTTGGGACAATGTTAGGCTGGCGGACATTTTAACGTCGGGCCGACGTCAAAACTTGATGTTCTCTCAACGTCAGGAATCGATGTTGGGCCTACGTTAGAACTGACATTGGGCCATTGTCAATAATTGATGTTGGGCCGAAATCGCTAAATGACGTTGGGCCAGCATTAAAAAAAGACGCCGAGCTGATGTTGGGCTGGCGGACATTTTAACGTCTCGGTGACGTCGCATGTCGCATGTTGGCCCAATGTCCCCTTACAACGAAAATGACATCGGCCCAACGATGGCACGACGTCAGGTGGCTAGCTGGGATGCAATGATACGAGCAAGAAATATTTACAACAATTACATATGCATTTACATAAATCATAATTAATATAATGTTTCACATGGACACATACTCTATGCAATTATTTTCATCAAAATTATACAAAATTAAATGTTTGATCTGTATCACTATTCGTGTCATTCAAATTATCAACCATAGTTTAACTAAGGTTATTTATACTTTCTAATTTATAATACATATTCCAAAATATGTTTCTTAATTTAGTACAATATAACATTATATTACTTACTCATAAGGCATTTATGCAATTATGCAAATAATTAATTCATTAACAAATTAACAATTATTTAAAAATATGTTATTCATTCCATAAACAGTCTATAGATGTGTAATTAACAATCACTTAATATTATAAATTGAATGATTGTATTTACATTGTGTTTATACAATAAACGCTATAAATACAAATACTAATATTGTTCATATCAAATCAGTGTATGTCTTTTTTATTTACATAAATAATTCTAAATTATATTATATTCTATTAAAATAATATTAAAATAGCAAAGCAGAAGTAGATAACAAAAACGTTTGTGATATTGAAATTAAGATTACCCATTTATGTAGCACAAATCGATTAATTAAATAGTTTAATAATATATTACCTATTTGTAGGCAGTTTACTTGAGATTAATAATTTACTATTTAAATTTGTTTAAGTATAGGACTTTAACATAAATAATATAGCAAACAATTACACCATTTAAAACTAGGACTATACGACTTACGGGCCGAATATAGGCCTCAAATTATATACTATTTGTCATTAAATAGCCGGATTGAGTATGGAATGAATGAGTTGGAAAACCGACTTGTTCTGGCCATTTGTGATTGCCACCTACGTCCACTCCTTAGTTTGTTGTAATTACAATGGAGCGGGTGTGTGGGATCGGCTACAATTGTGTGGGCTTTAGCAAGCGTTCTTTCCTCACAAATTGTATCTAAGTCGATCTCATCATGATTCATAGTTTTACTGGCTCGTTTTATTACCCTGCGCAGTTTGTCTTTATCTTTTTGTTTTGCATTATTATACCAGACAGTACTATCCTGGGTAATATGACTTTGAATCACAGATGTGTAGAACAAGTACATAATCCTCTCATTGACATGGAAAGCTTTGAGTTTGCGAAGAAAATACAATCTTTGGTTACATTTTACGAGCGTAGCTTTCACTTGCTCTTCCCAATTCAACTGATGGTCAATATGGGTGCCCAAGTATCTATAGTTTTGTACATTTTCAATAGATTCATCATTAATATCAATGTGAACATCTACAGGATCAAATTCCTTTTTTAACCTAAAGTCAAATATCATCTCTTTTGATTTCTTTGAATTTAACAGGAGATGGTTATCTTTACACCATGTTTCAAAAGAGGAGATTGTGTTCCGGTATTCGTTCTCATTTTCTTTAATTAATCCTACAATTACAGTATCATCTGCATATTTATAGATGTGAACCAATGGAGAGTCGGAGGTACAATCATTTGTGTATAGAATAAACAGGCTTGAGGAAAGAACACAGCCTTGTGGAGTCCCGGTGTTTGTAGTGAGCTTGTCAGACAAAGTTTCGTTAACTCTAACCCTCTGTGATCTCTCGTGTAGAAAGTCATTTATCCACAGGATGAGAGATGGATTCATTTCTAGTTGTCTAAGTTTATCAATCAATTTATACGGTTGTATCGTATTGAACGCGGATGAGAAGTCTACAAACGTAGCTCTTACGTAACACCGTGCCTTGTCTAGGTGTCGGTACAGCGAATCCGTCAGCGCGAGAACCGCATCATTAACCGAGCGATGTGATTGGTACGCAAATTGATTCACATCAATGCGCTCGCGAATTGGACCAATCAGCTTCTCTAGCACGATTCTCTCCAAGCACTTCATCACAATGGACGTTAAGGCGATTGGCCGAAAGTCGTTGTTTTCCTTCGGGCGCTTGTTTTTGGGTACGGGAGTGATGACGGACGACTTCCAGCAAGATGGGACAGTTTTCTCGTCTACAGACCTCTGAAACAGCGTGCAGTAGGGGACCGCGAGTTGCGATGAACATTTTTGAAGCACTCGTCCGCTAACACCGTCCGGGCCAGAAGACTTTCTAGGGTTGATCGCTTTGAACCTTTTCCGAACCTCAGATTCATCTATGACGAAGGGGCGGTCATCGGAGGAAGAGGCGCGTGTCTCTTCTAGTTGTTCATCGAGCGTATCGTTGAAATCGTTGGTTTCAAAGCGGATGAAGAATGTATTAAGTTCGTCTGCCTTTTGTTTGGGTCATCCTCGTTGGCGAACGCGTTTTCCCTCTTTTTACTGGAATTATCCGTCATTACATCTAGGCATCTCCATGCATCTCTGGGATTGTTTGTATGAAAACAATCTTCTAGTTTCTTTCCGTATTCTTTTTTTGCTTTACTGACTTCTCGTTTCATTTCACTTTTTAATTCATTGACCTCATCATGGTTACCGAGGTTGAACGTTCTCTTCTTTTCATTAACGATCGACTTAATCTCTTTCGTGAACCATGGCTTGTTGTTTGGGTAGATCGTGATTTCTTTAGAGGCAATGTGTAGGTTTTCACAAAAGGCCACGAAATCATGAATTGTATCAGTGAGTTCGTGTAGGTCATCACATGAGTTGTAGAACATCTCCCAATCTGTGATTTCGAACGCCGTCTGTAGTAATTCAACAGATTTGTCATCCCAATTGCGTACTGTCCGTTTACTAGGTTTTGTGGTGTATGTATTACAATAGGATTTGTGTTAACAAATAATCATATTCATTACCATCAGAGACATGGTATTCAAAGTAAGCTTATTATTATTATTGTTTATCCATAGTGTATTTTAAAAAGGTAATCGATTTTCAAAGATCAATAATGTCAAATTGATACATTATCATAAATATAAATTGCGTCGATGTGAAGAATATTGATTTAGCTTGAATTTGATACCTTTCGGAATCAGCAATGTCACGTATCGCTGTGATCTGTGTGGTTAAAGGTGACTATGCAAAACCGACTGTTTGCAAGTTTGGGCTAAGGAATGCAAGCTTAGAAGTAAATAATGGTGCCCCCACATGGGTTTGACATCTTTTTGTTGGGTTTGCGAGTTACTGAATCGTTTAGCTGTATACATTTACTGATATCATGCATGATTTAAGTACATTTTAATTGAACATGCAGCGTGTTCACAAACAACAAATTTTCATCCCTTTAATCATGACTAAAGAATCATGACTAATGGCAAGCCCTTTGTGTAAAAACTAGGTACACTCTGTTTTCTCAGATAAACTCAGTTTTTCTCAGATAAACTCAGTTTTTCTCAGATAAACTCAGTTTATCTCCAGATAAACACAGTTTATCAGAAAAACTCAGTTTATCAGTTGATAGACTCTGTCTATCTGGTGATAAACTGAGTTTATCTGAGAAAAACAGGGTTTATCTAGTTGTTACGCAAAGGGCTTGCCATATAAACACATTATCAGACAAACTCAGTTTATCAACTGATGAACTCAGTTTATCAACTGATAAACTGAGTTTTCTGATAAACTGTGTTTATCTGGAGATTAACTGAGTTTATCTGAGAAAAACTGAGTGTATCTGAGAAAAAACATAGTTTATCTAGTTGTTACACAAAGGGCTTGCCATAAGAATTTTTAATGAGAAGCTGATTCTATAGTCAGCTGCTGATTCTTTAGTCATGATTAAGGGCTGAAAATTTTGTGTGTGAACACGGGGATGGTCAAGTAATTAGGCAATTTTTTCTTCAAAGGAATGTTCCTCCAGATGATACCTCATTTGGATAAACACATTAGGCGACAGGTGCGATACAGTGCCCGAGTACATCGCTGTGTGGCTGTTAGAGATGGACTAGGGGAACTCTGTGGGGAAATGGTTATTGCGATACAAAATATTAGGTGGACTGGCCACCAAGGTCCTTGGATTTGTGTTGTTTTACCTCTACCTTTTGTGAAATTTCTAGAACAAGGTGTTAGACCGGCAGCTCAGAGGTCGTTTGTGCATCGGAATGCGTACTGATTGTTGAACATATGAATATTTAGAGGAGAATGTAACAAAACCAACAATATGAGTCTCATGGGCTGTACCCGGTGGTAAAGAGGTCCTTTGCGCCTCCAGTTTGGCCCCTGGGGTTTGTGCGATGCTTCTATTTTATGGCAAAGTACCGTGTCTAAGATTGGTACCTGCGGGGTAAGCGAGACAATTACAAAAGGATCAGTGGTCCGTATCAGGCCTTCTTCTGAAATGCTTACCTTGGCTGCTAACCTTGGCTGCTAACCTCAAATACATAAATTGTCTTAGGCCGAGTTTAACCTATCCGACATGTCCGAGTCTCTCCGAGCTACCATAATACTAACAATTAATCCACACTTAGTCTTCACATGTTGACTAAAATACCGCCTCGTGCGTTTATCATTCCCTTTATCATTCTTACTGAGCGCCGGGCTAGAAGGCATACGGTACTATTACTACCTGAAAAGTCGCTTACAAATGGAGTTGGCTGCACCCCTCTGGTGGCCAAGACCCAAACAAGTTGCACGTTACCATAGCAACGCTGTTTATGTTGCCACAGCTCCACAACAAGTTTAAATCTTATTTGCCAGTATTTTAATGAGACAAATTAATTCAGAGGTCTACCTCAACAAAGTTGTTGCGAACATCTCCAAATCCAAGATGGCGTCCACACAAGCAGCCGTTTTGTCTTGCTTCAAATAATTGGCTAGATTTACCATACGACACCTCTAATCAGCATTATTCTGTAGACATATTAAAAACAATAACATTTCCAATAATCTAGCGCCAACCACCATGGTTTTCAAGATATGTAATACGGTAATTTTTAGCCCCAAACGCAAATTTTAGGCATTTTTCCCCAAATATATGAAATTATTGATTTACATAATTGGCCATAAATCAATAATTCCATTAAAAGGATAACTAAATACTTGAGAAAAATCAGCCCAATTATATCAGCAATACTCTGTGAAAATTCCAACAATGTACCATATCTGAACAAAAAGTTATAATAACTGGAAGTCAGCATTTTATATCAACAAATACAGCAATTTTGTACGATTTCGTACACTAACCAGGGTTCCCCAACAAATGTAATTCTTGTTTACGGACTTTATTCAAGAAATGCTCCAAAATAATGACATATGGTTTATACCCGTTTTAAAAAAACCCTTCCGTTTTCTTGTTGTATGTCTTGAACATGCCGCCATCGGTTTGCAATACACACAAATAGTGTATCGGTAATTTCACTGCAATAATCCATCAAGCAAAGTGCTATTTAGTGCACTTTTCGAATAGAAGGCGCGCGTCGTTTACAGTCAAGCGACTATATCTGGATAAGTATGCTTTATTCGAAACACCACAGTTAGCTAGACTTTTTCAGGGTTCGAAGAAAACTTTGAATAGGCTATTATGTTTATCGTAGATTCACTTTTTGTACCACCGTGCACATTTGTAACCATAGTAACAACAATAGTATAAATACAATAAATCATTATGGCTACTACTGTACAAGCCACACTATGCATACTAATGTTCGCGTGTATATGTAGAAAAATAAAGCACATGTGAAATGTCACCGTTTAACCTGCTAATGTTAAGTTAAAAACAAAATATTTGGTGATTTGGTATATTACTGTCCATAATCAGCTGATGTTACCATAATTACACTAGTACAGTGTAGCTCATAAACAACAAACATGGTGCTTGCTGAGGATTTTCGTTGTAAATATTGGGTTAGCAATTAAGTTTGTTTTGTGAATATTAAGTTAAAGGGGTAGTTTATTTTGGTAGAGAGGGCGCTGCACATCACAATTTTTTTGTGAGGTAATGAAAAACTGAGTGTCGAATTTGAGAGAACATACAATTTTAATGGCAGAATAAACTTTATCTGGTCAAAATCGACCCAGAAACGGCTGAAATATCAATAAATATATCTGATCTTATAATTAATTGGGACCCAAATAATCAGATGATTTTTAGAAAAAAATTTAAAAAAGGCTTGCACTTTTACAAAAATTTCCAAAAGCGTTTTTTAAATAGTTGTTGATGATCTTGGTATTTAATCATTATATCAATAAAACATCACATGCATAATTTTGTATGAAAAATGGTTGAAACCAATGCCTTTTTAAAAAGTGCCCTCTTGTGTTTTAATGGCTCATTTTGAATGATAAGAGGCTTTTTACTTAGTCGTTTGTACCTTTGTATATCTTTCGTGCATGGTGGAGTTATAACTATTAGTTTATATTGTTACTGTGCAGGTTTTGGCTACTAGAGTTCAGCCTTACCAAAACTAAACTACCCCTTTAAATATAAAGTTTACCCTTCGTTCGAGTTCAATTATGTTTTGTAGAATGCTTTTATACATAACATAACATGAGTTGGGGAATTGAAAAATGTGACCATGAAGAAAAATGTTCAAATGGGAACATTTGTGTACAAAACATATGGGGAGTTGTCCACAAACATATCAGAGTGCGTTGCCAAGTTGAGATCCCTATAGGAATAAATGGACATCTTCAAAGAGCTGTAGTTTTCTTGTTTCTTACCCGATTATGCTCTGACGTTCTCTTCAAGACTATGAAAGAAACATTTTGCTTGGGTTTCATTGCCCTTTAACATTTGTATATAACTCATACAAACTCACATTACTACTTACTCGTGCGGTATATAAGGCTGAATGTGATTTCATTGAATTTATTCTTTCTCCATGAGGCATCTAACATACAATGAGGAACCAAGCGTATACAGATTGAAGTATGCATTGGTTGCTATGGTAAATTCGTGTTGCTAGGAAATATTATTTGGTTTTTAATCACTTCAAGTTCATGTTTGCTGACCAGGGATCATTTTGCCTTTCCATTTACAGTGATTTCATTATAGGAAAACATATATTTATGTCTACAATGGTTCCATCGTTTGTAAATAAGTTACTTTTTAAAATTCCAGGTAGATTTCTTGTGAAAGGAGGCGTGGCCTATTCAGCACTGACAGGATTCCATGGCAATGAATCAAGGTTTTTCAAATTTGTCATAACTTCAGACAGTCCCCTTTAAAATGACGTATGTTGTTGCTTTAATCCATCCGAATACATTACGATCTAAACTGACATTACGTTGCCTCGCCTCTCACTTATTGCGCATTTAACACACTTTGCAGCATTCTCATCAGACTAGTTGCCATAGCAAAGGTGTGTAAATTTAACCTAACATGGTGTATAATTATGGAGACGTGGACCATCAGGCAGATCACAGTCAGTCATGTATACCGCACGAGTAAGGAGTAATGCGAGTTTCCATTAATTATTTAATAATATTAATGCAATTAGGATTATGTCACTGACCTTGAGTTGAATCCTAATAACCTTTAACCCTAATAAGGCCGGGGGGCCATAATGCCCCCCCCCCCCATCCCTCTACGATTTTTTTTTTATTGCTCCAAAACGGTGTAACATGACCCGCCACTGCTTGGTGACTTTTTGTTTTCGGGTCTTGCGCACATTTTAACCAAAACATTTGAAAATCGGACCTACCGTTACAACATCACGTGACCTTTTGTATATGCATGTCCGCCCGAAAATCGCTCAATTTCGTGATTTGTGTACAAAACATATGGAAATATCAATTTTGGTAAAATTAGGTATATCATTAGTTATTTGGTGTTGTTTACATTTTATATGTTGGTTTTGTGTTTCAAAATGGTTAAATTAAAGTTAGAAATGAAATAAACAACAAAAACAATAACAACATAAGTTAAAAAACAAAAGAAATACATAAGAAATTATCAAAACAATAGAAAACATAAGGAAGAACCTCGCTCTTCCAAACATTTTGTCGTCGTGTTATATGTCAAATGCTCTAAAGAATATATGTAGTGAAAACCAGAGTTTAATTAAGAATAATATATGATTATTGGTCAAAATATGAATTTCATGACTTATTGCATAAATTACCATAAATATGCAAATTAAGGAATTTTTATTTTTAAATTATCATTGTATTCTATACACTTCACTTATCATGCGTGCAGATTTTTACGTCGATCAGCCGCTCCGCGGCCGAGATCTTGGCGGGGGGGGGGGGGCGGGGGGGGCATAATGCCCCCCGGCCGTAGGAAGACCTCAAATAGCCCGGCCTTTTTCAGAGGCGGTACTTGTAGGAAAGTAATGAAAACATAATTCAGACAATTTGTAATGTAAAGATTATATATATTTATATACTGTATATATTATTATTTATCTAATATTATACTTTCTACAAAATAAATATCCCCATATTATATTACTCTGCAATGGTGGGGTGATACAATTGTTTAATGAAATTATTATTATCCGGACATTTTCATTTAGTGTTCATTTTACCTATTATGTTGTGGGTCTCACGAACACTAAAAGCGAATTTAGCATCGTTGTATTGTGTTAGTCATCTGATCTGTATCTTCTAGTAAATGGGATTACCACGAATATTTACTATTAATAATGGATAAACTAAACAGTTGCGCATCATTTATCCAACAGGATGGCAACCGGCGGATCTTCTTCCTCAGAATCTGAGATCGATACAATTCTAGATGATATTGCTGAGAGGCTTCCTGAAAATGCTGAAGTCGAACTGTTAAGAAAAGAACTTCAGATTCTGATTTCCCAAATCAAGGGATACATCAGGCAGAATTACTTTGACCATGGGGTCAGTAGCTGGGCAGCTTCTCGTCCACGAGAATTTTGGTATTCTCTTCGAAAGGGCCTGGCAGATGCCGACTTGGGGTCGATCGTACAGGATATTGAGCACAAACACCCTATACTTCGTAAGTACATAATTCCCCCATTGTATTATGAATATATTTATGAAGGGTGGCCCCTAACAAACGGAATGGGGCACTTTACAAAATAAAGTAGCAAAATGATTATGTCCATAAGATCGAGTGTCTTTTCCAATGAAAATTGATACCAAGAACAGTAATTTGGTCGTGTAGTTTTTTTTTTCGGGTGTTGTGAGTAACGTACACCATGTGCGTTTCTCATTTTTGTCAATTATTTTGGTTTAGGTCAGTGCCTGATAAATCACACTTACTGCCCGCCACGCAGGCAATCCGCGCGACATTGTTCGTGTGCATTCAGCTGTGTGCCGAGCGGTGCCGAAAGAATGGGCATAGTTGTTCAATAATATGACGGGCAGTAGGAAGTCTCATTTATCAGACACTGACTTGGTAACAATTTACAAACATGTGAACCTGACAGGGTTTTACTTAAAGCGCCCTAAAACAAAATCTGCACGTTCAGAATGACTGTTACTGGTATTGTTTTTCATTGGAAAAAGACACTCTATCCGATGGAAGTAATAATTGTGTAACTATATATATCTTGGGAAGTGCCCCGTTCAGTGTTTTGGGGTCCACGCTTTAGGATTTAGTAACTTTTTTTGGCACGTTTCAAATCTGGCAAATGATAAGTCAATGAGTGATGTGTGAATATACCATGTTAAATTCATATCATTTAATAAACTAATGACACTGACACATTGTACTGACTTTGTACACAGTTATGTTTATCCACTTGAATATTACATATCTGAACACTTCAATCATGCACATCTGTATAAGGGAAGACAAATTTGAAACCGAAACCTGTATTCTGATATTGGTAATACGAATACAATGATGTATGTGAGAAACGCTATAGGGTTCTAAGTAAGTTCTAAAGATGTTAAAAATGTTATACTAGATCCCTTTACAATTTAATTAAGATCTGACATGGACTGTATCTAACTGATAATGTACACTAAGTTATTCTATCATATGAGTTTTAACTTTTATATTTTTAAATTGTTACCCATTGTGAATTTATGTATGTCTATAAACCCAATAAAGCCAATTTAACACGGTGGGGCACTTACTGCTCCAACATTTTAATTTCAAATAATACATACTGGCGCACTGTTAAGTCGTGTCATCAACAAATCACATAATTTAGGACAGTTGCCCTTCACCGACTACATGGGTAACACATTAAAATATACGACGTATTGTGACAAGTGTTAGTACATACAAAGGTTGCTTAGTATTGCTTTATCCATATTTTTTTTTTTTTTTAAATTGAATGTTTTTATTTCAAATAGGTGGCGCTGCAAAACAAGTACCTCGGTAAGACATACTTCAATTCATTTATTTCCACATTCTGCATTAAACCTTCACATCCAATTGAATATCAACTGCTACAATTACAACCAGTGGCGTACCCAGGATTTGTTAAAAGTGAAGGGGTAGGGGGGGGGGGCGGGGGTCGGGGTTCTTCATTAAAGAAATATTCTATCAGCGGGGGGAGGGGGAAGGGGATAGTCGTAGAAAATGTTCGAAGCCGAGACCGCAAAGTTTTGATA
>JBAMJV010002239.1:0-70091 GCA_037951105.1 Echinarachnius parma | reverse complement strand
CGTGAGTGAACGTAGGGGGAAGTAAGCTAAGTTTCTATTCTCTATGATGAAAGTTAACCTGCAGTAAACAAAATTTTTAAAAATGTAGGGAAAATGCTATGGGAAAGCTAGGTGTGGGGACTGTACAAATACCTAGGTATCAAGCAGTTTCTATTCTTCTGTTAATAGTTAAGTTCTTGGTATGAACTTGGCAATGCCTCTTGCGTGAACATGGGGGCAAATGTGCGAGGTTTGTACGTGTGTTCTGTAACAGTCTTTTTCTCCAACGAGAGTTTAACCTGCAGTAGAAACCCGTGGAGAGAATGGATGGGAAAACAAGGTGCGAGACTGTACAAATACCCATGCACCGGGGCCGTAATCCTAGCTCTGAGAACACAGGCCGTTTCTTCTGGCCCGTGTAATTCTAGCCCCCCTCTGCCAAACCTCTGCCCGTCTATAGAACTGGGTACTTTCCATGTTTCCACTGCTCCATAGCCGGAGGGATGGTGTTCCTTAACTCACAAGTAAGAGAGAAAAGGAGGAGAAAATAGAAAATAAAGGAGTTTGAGGAGTTAGGGGTAATTAAATAGAGGAGGGGGATATAATAGGGGTACTTTCCAGTTTGCCGCATGCATTCCAAAAAATGCAGTGGGAGGGGTGTACCAACTGAGCTACAGAGAGCCCTAGTTGGTGGCTCATTCCAGCGACACCTTCAGTGCTTGGCTTAATGTCTTAGTAATCGGAAGTATCAGTATCATGAATTAAAGAAGAAAGTATGCAGAAGCTCAGAGCGATTTTGCCTCTGAAATGCCAAAATGAGCCTTCCGAAGATCATAACAGAGCCCCAGTCAATTTCCATGGAGTTCAATGCAAAACGGATTTTAGAGTGCTCTTTTCATGAAAAGTAGCCCCCACCCCGAATATTCTTTCCCCCAGTTTATCTTATGATCGATCATCTATGGTATATGTACAGCACCAATAAAAAAACTACAGGAAGTCAGAAAAAAATACCCAAACAACAACAACTAGCATTAAAAAGCAAATCAGGAAAGAACACAAAATCTAAAGGCATGATGGAGGACATATGAGGGTCAGAGGTTAAAGGTTATGCTTGCTTCCAGATTGTAATGCAGGGGATAAGATATGGTCCAGGTATTGCACAGATTTGTACAAACAAAAATGTCCAACTTTCTTTCCTGCTAGAAGGGACGGATATGCCAAAGGGGCTGGGGTGAACTTGAAAAGGGGAGGGGGGGGTGCACGTTTAATGAAAAGCAGGGTCAGATTTAGGGCTATGCCTGGTATTTAGGTCTTTTTCCTCCTGGGAATACAGTACTTTTTGACTGAAATTGACAATCTGTTCACCATTATAGAGTAATATGCGATATTAGGGGAGAAATTCATTTTTGCCTGTAATGTTCCTTTTATGCACAGAGTAGTGAATTTCAAGGTCGGGAAGAAAAACAAATTACTCCAAAAATTGAAAATAATAGGATCTGAGGATCGAAAACTTCAAAGGCATCATTATGTACTTTTATCCCTAATTTGTACTCTCTTCTTCTCTTCCTCAGTATATATGTATTTGTCTGCCTCGTCTCCATCCATATCTGACTCTAATCAAATTGAATTTCTAAAACAAAAATGAATTGTTTGAATCTGAACATTGTCATTTATGTTTGTCAAAGGACAAGTGTTTGACAACTCATCCCCGAATGAGATAACGAGTATCAAGTAGTGAGCGGTATAATTTTGTCAGGAGAAAATACTTTTATCCTTGATAGCAAACTCTGGATGCCGGCTCTTCTCTCAATTCCATTAACTCTCTTGGTATACCACTGGTGTATTATCTGTGTAATATTTCAATGGCTATTCTATGCCACAGCACCTGCAGGGTTAAGGAAATAGCAAAAATCTGTTCCTCGCAGAATTTCATTAACAGAATCCCAAACTTTCAAAAGAGATATACATTTGTACTTGTCGCTGGAGACAAGATCTGAAATTGAATCCAGGGATTGATATTAGTTGCGCTCATTGATTAAAACTGATGATCGCTTCCATTGATTGGAGCTGTTATCTCCTGTCCATTATGCGTTTGTAGAAATAGAGGTCTTTTTACATTGGGACCATTTGTAAGATGTGTTGAGAAATGCACAAACGTTTGATGTGAAAAGACTGGGACCAGTCTTATAAATTACTCTATGGACATGAAGGTCCAAAGATAGACTGGTCTATGAAATGATTTGTAAACAGTGTAGGACCAGTGTAAAACAATGTCGTTTTTAATCAACCAAGAACTATGAAGCAGGCTTCCTAATGAAAGATGAGACTATGTTCATTAACTGACTTGCACTTAACTACTTACAGGGCTACGAAAAACAGTTCAAATGTTAAACTATAGATGTGAAATGGGTCTATTCTAAGAGGGCTTGTACTGGTACCAGGTGTAATCAGTATATCTTGATGTACAGGTATGTCCCTTAACCTACATGTACTTCATTAAATAATGAAGAAGATACTATGATTGCACATTAACTATTTACATTGCCTCGATGCCTCTGAAACTGTTGAAATGAGGGACTACAGATGTGAAATGTGTCTATTGTAAGAGGGCTTGTAATGGCACCTTGTGTAGTCAGTAGATCTTGATATGTACAGGCATGTCCCTCACCCTACTTTCTGATCTGGGTTACAAGGTTGAAGGATGTTAAAGGGACTTAGTAACATTGTCCAAATCCTCAAAATAAAATTTTAATTCTAGCGGTTCCCTTATACCTTGTTGTATTCGTATTAACAATAAAATCATGGGACCGGTTTCGGTTTTTCAAGTTTCCCTTTCGTTACAAAGATATGTATGATTGAAGTATTCAGATAAGAAAAATTCCGGGCGAGTTTTTCTTCCGTGTACAAAGTGAGTGCAGTGAGTTACTGAATATCACTTTGCATTTTCACTCATTACTTGGCCATACAATGTCCATTTGACTTGAAATTTTCACACAATACCCTGTGGACATATAAGATAACAACAATATACATTGCATCAACCATTCATCACTTTTTGCACATGTCAACAAAGTTACTAGATCCCTTTAAACAGGGGGCCTAGTTTAGAACTGTCTCACAATCAAAGGCAGGGCCAATTAATCAGTGCCCCTCACTAAGCAATAATCACCCGTTTTTGGATTGGTTAACCCTTTAATGGCTGGGGCTGACATGACTTAAAGTTATATATACACTTGTACATGTCTGGGATGAACAAAGAATGGTATGGTGTGTTGTTGATACTAGAATCATTTGTGTTCAATGGGTTAACTGTTTTAAGAAGCAATTGAGACTAGATTGATGGACGGAGAGGGTGTGAGCATGTGTAGTTGTGTGATTATGTTTGATCATGTGTTACAGTTGGTACATGTTTGATCATGTGTTACAGTTGGTACATGTTTTAGTGTGTTTTGGAGCAGTGTGTGTCTGGTTTCTCGTTGTAAACATGTTTAATGCTGTATTCTGCTCCCTGCATTTGGTCCAGGGGGGAATTGTCAAATGCGTTGTAATTGCTCAAATACTGTTAATGTTGATGCCAATGACATATTCAAAATATTTTCTCATAAAGGGTATTTGGCAGATCTACACTAATAACAGTTCATTGGTGTGTGAATGGTTCATCATGCATGATATTCGCAAAGTATTAATCATAATTTTTTTTTTTCCCCTCCTCTTTTTTGTCTTTCTTTCTACAGAGTGGCGCAAAAATCAACATTTCAGATGGCTCATGTCCGGAGAGGATAGTAACGATAACTGGCTCACCAGAAGCAATAAACGCAGCATTCAAACTCATCACAAGAAAGTTTGACGAGGTAAGACTACTTTAAAAAGATTCTAACCCATATCGCTCTGTAGCAATAAATCCAGCATTCAAACTCATCACAAGAAAGTTTGACGATGTAAGACTACTAAAAAAGGTTCTAACCCTGTCACAACAAATATCGCTCAGAAGCAATGCTACATGTACTTCAAATTGATCGTCACAATGGTGTAAATCTATGCTACCTATCAGTAGCAACTCATGCATAACTCAATATCATCACACAAAACATTGACAAGGAAAGACTTAGCAATGATACAGGGACGATAAATATGAAAAACAGAAGCAGTGAATGTGGCATTATATCTCATCAGCAAGAAAATTTGATGAGGTAAGATAGTACAGAGTCAAAAGGTCAAGATGGTTGTCATGGGGATAGTATGTCACATGATGACTTTTAATGAAACATTGGTAGAGTATTTGATAACCCAGGTTCATGTTTGTTACTAGTCTCTAGTGGCAGCCTTGGGGTGGGGGTGTTATGAAGTGTCTCATTATACTTGGTTCGTATGTTTTGAAGTCTCCAAACTCGAAGAGAAAAAAAAAGTGCAAACATTTAGTGAAATGTAATGACTTGTGCAACATTTTAGCCTGTTCTTTTCTAAGGACAGTTTGATTTTCCATGATATGCTTTCCCATAAGCCAGAGCCAGAGTGTTCTGCGTACCAATGTGTTTTGGGGGACCAGCCTTGAATTGATTTAGTCGGTATCCAAGGACCTTACAATCTTTTATTTAGAAAAGTTGATAGCTTGTAATGGCTTCCATGTGCTGTAGCTTGAATTTAACAGCATGAATGCTTAGAAAGTTAAATCACTGGAGATGTTGATATATTTAACTTATTGCCTCCTAGATATTGTAAATCCCATAGAGTGAATACATGGTTCATCAGGTTCCTGTAGACTGTGGGTTCATATTAGGGTTTATATTGAGAATGAGCAGTATATCAATTCAATTCACCCGAAATGGGTAAGTGAAACTAGTTGTACAAGTAGCCTTGTCTCAAGGTGAAGTAGCTTTAATTGCAAGGCTGCCTAGGAAACATGCTGTCTGAACTCTGAAGGGAAGGCAAGTTGAAGGTAAGACCATAGCTCAGCGGGAAGTATGTGGGTCACCTGTTGTCTCCCCTATTAGGGCCAGTGAAAGATGGGCTCTGATTTATGGTGCGAACAAAAAAAAAACACGTTCACGGCTTCATGCACATGTGTGAGGATTTAATTTCTGGTTAGTAGTGGCAAAGCCAGGCCGAGACCATAATCTACTGTTTCTGCTAATAGGAGGGGGAGCATGAGATAAATGATAAAATAGGAGAAATAAAATAAGAGATAAAATGATGTTATGCAGTGAGAGGGGGCTAGAGTTCCCATAAGGTGGGAAGGAGGGTTGGGGGGGGGGGGGGGGGGGGGGGCAATAGCCCCTTTGCCCCACACCCACTGAGAACTTTTGTGGGGATTTTATTTCTGGTCCAAACTAGACACATGTGTAGAGATTATATTCCTGGTTCAAAAACAACAGTGCTAATGAATCGGGCATGTGTGGGGATTTAATTTCTGGCATTCTAACTTACTAGAGGGGGCATGTGTAGGGCTAATATTTCTGGTGCGAACAGCGGTGTTAATGCACGTGTGTTGGGATTTTGTTTAGAGTGTGAGATGGTATGCAGGTGAGGATGTTTGGGGCTTTTATCATCTCCACATCTGTCAATCAAATTGAACAGGTGATGTGGTGTACGTATGCAGGTTAATGAGGACAGGGATTACACTAATACAGGTAACCGTCTAAACCTTTAAATACCAGGGCTCTGTAATAACCCATTAAAGGTACTGGGTAACTCTGTTATGAGCAAAACTATTAGTTGGATGGGGGAGAATATTCTATACAAAATGTCATGGCAAACTGTTAGATTTTGGCTCTTTAAGAAACACATCTTTTGGGAGAGAGTTACATGTAATACCTTCATACAACATCAGCTAGATACAATATCTTGATAATTTTCCCAAAAAATTTCGAATAACAAGGCCATTAGACTTACAAACACAGATGACTATTAATATTTCATCTCTGAATTGAACAATTTTGCAAATTGTCCTCCAACCAATGTTACCGAGTAACTTTAAAACTCTTCATGTCTTTAATATTGCCAAGAGGGTAAAGATCCAGTTGTATATATGTCTATCTACTGTCATTGCTGTACAGCTATAACGTTGATGGGATATTTGAGACCCACTGTAACAACTTTGCCCCACCCTAATGAGTGTCTGCCCTCGGTCGTTATTGCTGGCAAGAAGAGCAAAGAAATTACAATCACATGTGCCATGATGAGGAGAGATGCCTTGCTACAGCAGTGTCACTCTAGGCTATCTGAGCTCGGCGTTTCAGGGATAGGTTTCTCAACATCATCAAGTGTGGGGTAAGGGGAGAAAATAAACAAATTAGGCCAGAAAGGTTGTTACACAGACGACCAACAAAAGATGGTGATATTTAAACTTTAAAAGATAGCCTTTGCATAAACACATAAAATGATGGCTGGCACGCAGTTGTTCTGTTCTTAAGGTTAGGGATACCCGAGAAGTCGTAGATAAATATGGAGAGTGGATGGGATCATATATTGCTGGGCTAGGGGCTAGAAGTTTGATTTCTTAGCAAAGGCTTCTTGATGATGTAAAGGGAATTGAGGTCAGCTGACCACTAGAGGTAAAATGAAGTTAAAAGTGATCAAAGGAGGATGATAAAAGGAACAATCAAGGAAGGCAGGAGTGGACTTGATGTCAGAACAAGATGAGATGTCCCATTGGAAAACAAATTCTGTTTTGAGACTTTGATTGTGATTTCATGGGGGCATCAGCAAAACTAGCAAATATTAGGAGCACATGTGCTGTGAGATGCATCTCTGCAGCGGTGTCACTCTACTCTCTAGGTTATCTAGCTTAGGTTTGAGGGATAGAATTCCAAACTTCTTCAAGGTTGAGGTAAGGAGAGAAAATAAACAAATTAGGCCAGAAAGGTTGTTACACAGACAACCAAACAAAGATGGTGATATTTAAACTTTACAAGATAGCCTTTGCATAACCACATAAAAGGATGGCTGGCACACAGATGGTACATTCTAAAGGTTCGGGATACCTGAGAAGTCGTAGATAAATATAGAGAGTGGATGGGATCATATATTGCTGGGATAGCTGCTTGAAGTTTGATTTCTTAGCAAAGAATTCTTGATGATGTCCAGAGTGGAGCAAATTGGGGCAGCTGACCACTAGGTAGAATGAAGATAGAAGTGGACATAGCATCGGAATTAGACGAGTTTGCCCTTTGGAAATATTTAACCTTTTCCGGTATTTGAGAAAAGAAAGGAAGAAGAGCAAAGTGATACGTTGACTCTGTAATCAAAGTCTTGAGCTTTTACTGCAGAAGTCTGTGATTACCTCTTTTGGTTTGTACTTCTTTATTTTGTTTGGGGGTAGAGGACTTTCTTATATTTATCCACAGAGCTACGAGGGGATTTTTCCGGAAACAGGCTCGCTAGGTCATATGACCCAGGGGGAGGAATTGTGAAGTGTGAAGTGCTTACCAGCCCATCCAATCCAACAAGATTGATGTCGGGTGCATTTCACAGCGGTGCGATTGAACTCGTGAAAAGCTATCCCTGCTGCATGTATTTTAGAAAACAAATACGGGCATGCAGTGTTTGCTTCAAGATTGTGTTCATATTCCCAATTCATTCATTATATCTTTGTTTTAGGAGTGTAACCCGTGGCAGTTATTTATCAGTTTAATGATTTGATTATCAGTTTGATATATCAATAGCAAAGTTATCCTGCCTTTCTTTCCTATTCGACTTAAAGCCCCTCTAGTCTCCACAGTTGATAACCTTTTTATCTAAGAATAATCCACAGTGTAATAAGTTTAATTTCTTCTTTGGATGAGTGGGCGGGAAGGGGGGCAACAGTCTCACATTCATGTATGACCATAAGATGGTGGGGAAAGTGTCTGGAAGTAAGGCTAAGAGAAGGTTCCCTTTCACCCCTCTGTACTGATGCCTTGGCTTGCTTCACATGATCATACCCTGTACCCAATTAGGTGATGTTATATGGCCCTCTATCAGTATATTAATCCTGAAGTCATCAAGCCTAATGGCAGCAATTTACATACACATTATCAATTGGGATCTGTATTAAAGCAAGGTTAAGAAGATGAACATGTGATATAAACTGTGTCCCCTTTGAAAGTACAAAGGCTTTCTCCAATATTGCATGTTCTAATTTTCTTGAGCAAACGCAGCGCCCATTTTGTGATGATTCAATCCTCTTTCAGTGTATTTATCCTACACCAATGGCAACATCTCTCTTCATCATCAATTGGGTTTCTGGAAGCTAGACTTATAAAGATGAGCTGAACATTGGATAGGTGAGCTCCCTTCCCACGCTGCCTTTCATGAACAAACCCTTGTCCTCCATTGGTTTATTCATCCCTAACCACTCTGCCAAATGGCAACATCTTCACCAAGGTGAAGAACAGGTTCTGTTTTCATTGTAAGTTGATATGTAGGAATAGGCCAACCACTAGCGCTGGAGGATGCGGTACCAACGGCATGCTCATGTTAGAGAGTTTGGCAAACCATTTTACTTACCTTATTTTAGTTGGGACACTATTAAATGATAAAACAGGGACATATGTACATGTATGCATAGTCAAGGTGAAGAATGATGGCTGGTGTTTCCTTAGGAAGCTGATATAGAAGAGCAGTGCAACCGCTAGCACCATACTGTGCCCACAGAATTCTCATGTTGAACAGTTTAACCTGTTCTAGACTATCTGATGCATTATTCATCTAGACCATGGCCCTAGTATTTCTTAGGACCGGTCGGTCCTTAATAGGTTGATAGATTTGTATTTGAAGTTGACCAAATTGTGACATTCAGTTCATCCTGTCATTTTCTATGGTACTCCTTTAAAATAATGTTAATCCAATCAAGGCTTTCCGATGTTGGTATAACATTGATCCCAGCCTGAATATTTAGGGTATTAGTCCTGGACGAATTAATCTGTATGTGTTCTTTCATCATCCTCTGTTTTTGTTCATCTGTTTCTATATCTTGTTGATAAGTTTTATCTTTAAAAAAGGCTTTAGATGTATGTATCCCTTTCTTTTTCTCTGTCAACTAAACCAAACCCTAACCAGAAGCCTAAATAAACTTCCATCATCTAGTGCTCTCTTCTTAGTTCTTACACCCCTTTGTATGTTATTCTTGTATTATTTTCTTCCTGTCTACCTCTGTCCTTGTTAAAGTGAACTTTTGCTTGGGGTTCTTTCTCTCTTCCTGTATTGCTTTCTTAACTCTTATTTCTATCCCTCTTTCTACGTCTTTGTTTATCTACTTTATTGCACTTTTTATGCCTCTCTTCTTTTCTCTGTTTTGTCTCCATCTTTTTTTATATTTCTTGTTTCTCCTATTTTTCTTTTTTTTCATTGTATTTATATATATATCCCCTTGTTATTGTTATCTTTCTCCTTTTACTTGTCTCTCCATCTTCCCCGTCCTTGCTCGTATCATGGACCCTACTGCTCGTATTAACTATTGCGTCTCATTATTTTTTATGGGACATTAGCATACATAAACACTGGCATCAGTCTATGAGTGGGCTCTTGAGGGGAGAGGCATACCGATAGACATGGATTCGTACGAAGGACTCCCCCGTCTTTTACGAAGGACTCTCTCGTATTTTGACATGTTTCAGGTGCGGCACGAAGCGCTGTGGAGTGTGTTTATCTATCCTAAATGTGGATAAATTGCAGGCAGCTCCCTGGCCACTTCTTTGGAAAGAAATATTGATTAGACGAGCGAGGGAAAATATTGTTTTTGCTCGTCTTCTTCCTCTGTCGGTAGACCACAGAGTGGTATAACCATTACAGTTGTGTCCGGCTAGGTTTGCTGCCTACAGTTTATTAGCAATATTTGTTAAATTAATTGAGAGATTTGATTTATGTCTGCCTCATGCACGTTTTCCTACCCGGCATCCACACACACACATGCACTTGACGTATTGTAATTGAATCAGTGGTCATGTTTTTCAAATACGTGTGCAGATAGATTTGGGGGGGGAAATATACTGACAAGTGCAATATCACTGCTTAGCTGTTTCCCAGTACACAGTAATTTGATTACTATGAAAAGGAAATCACAGTGCAGTGTATCTCCTTCCATTAAATGTCAATTTAAAGTCTTAATTGTAACATTTGAGAATGAAACATTGGGATAAAAAAAAATAATAATAAAAAAATGGATACATAAAAGCATTATGAGCATGTTCATGCATCTCTTCACGCTAGTAAATAATACTCTAATCAATAAACATGCGCTCCAAAGTACGTTATCAGCGGGTGCACGGCATTAATAAATCAATGTGAATATCCAAGGAGGACTAGCATTGATTTATTAGCTGCAGCCAGGGCATGGCGCTGCAATTCAATTCCGCTGAACCTATTTCGGTCTCCAACCTTGCATAGGCAAGAGCGTGTGACATGCAGCGGGCCGAGTAGCAATGTATAGTTTGTGCACATGACTGTGGTGGCGGTGGGGGGGGGGGGGGGGGGGGGGGGATCAATACATAACTGTTTGCTGGGATTTTCCATGATGGGGGGGCAGCATGGATGATGGAATCGGCGGGTCGGAGGAAGAAAGTGGAAAGATGACGGGGGTAAATCGGTCGGATGTTACCATGGGAGATTGAAGGGGAAATGGGGAGATGTATCGGGCGGGCCATCTCGGAGATGCAATTACTTATCAGAGATTGAGAATGCTATACAGGGTAGCCTGGCTACCCAGATACACAGCATGAGCCCAATGCACTGTAATGGAAGCCAGCAGTAATTGAATACGTTTTGAAGGCAGAACAAATAAACTTCAGCAAGTAATCCCTTCTAAAATAATATTTTTGAAGGGAAGATATTGTATGCTCTAACATTTTGAAAGATTTAAAGTACACTCTTAACATTTGGAATGGCAAGATCAAAGGCTAAACCCTTTCCTCATGTGGAAAATGTATGTGAAATTTAGGGATACATGTACATGTAGTTTCTGTTTGGTTGATCTTTATCTA
This sequence comes from Echinarachnius parma, assembly GCA_037951105.1. NCBI lineage: Eukaryota > Metazoa > Echinodermata > Echinoidea > Clypeasteroida > Echinarachniidae > Echinarachnius > Echinarachnius parma. The sequence goes on along the minus strand of JBAMJV010002239.1, from coordinate 59,157 downwards.
GGAGTTTAGAATGATACATACCTTGTTGACACTGATAGAGAATGTAATGTATGTTTGAATATTATGTACTTTAGATTATCAACTGTACACAAGATACTTATATCACAAATATTTTGTCCAGTAATACAAGAAATCAATTCATGCAGTTGCCCATCACAAAATCATTCCAAATACTGACCCTTCCTCTCTATGTGTAGGAATGGACCACACCGGAGAAGAATTTTAAAATTGATTTATTAAGCTTAATTCTTTAAAGCAAGTGAATAAATTGAGAAAGGACGGTCAGCCATTTTATCGATATTTGGCATTCAGTTGCTCATCTGAGAACTGCTGCCCCTAAATACCTATATTTAGGAAACCGATGACATAAAAAGAGAGAAAAGGTTTCCCATCCTTTCCCATCCATCGTCTCCAGTTAGGTTAATTATGGGAGTGCAACCGGACTGACCAAACTGACCGCTGTAAAGTGACCACTTCGATTGCCCCTAGCCAGAGATATTTAGTCTGCTCAGGAGGAGTAAGGTGTCTATCTCTTTCCTCTCTTTGTCCTCTTTTATCTCTGTCTTTTTAAGTCTGTTTAATATATCTACATCTCCCTGGAGCCTAGGATCAGTTTCCATCTCTTTCCTCTTTCTTTCTTCTCTTCTTATTTTATCTGTATCTCTATTTTATCCCAAGCCCCCTTCTTTTTTAACTCTTTAGAGAATCATGTTTATCTCTGTGTTGGTTTTCTCTCTCTACTTGAATCTATATCTCCCTTCTCATCTAGCTTTATATTTCCATCTCTTTCTCATCTTTCCTTCTTACTCTAAATTACAGTTTCTTTCTCACTTACTACTATGTTTGAATTGTCTTAGATTGTTTATCTCTATCTGCATTTCTACGTGTATATCAATTCACTTCCATCTTTTTTAATACAATATCTCTTTTTTTCTCCCTTTTCTTTCTCTCCATCTGATTCATTTATCTCTATCTCTATCTCCACGTTCTCTCATCCCTACCTCTATACTCCATCTATTCTTTTTCTTTATAATTTTCATCTCTTTCCCCTCCATTTATGTGCTCTCTTTGCAGGATAATTGCCTTAGATTGTTCATTTCTATCTCTTTTTTAAATTGTTATCATTGAAATTCCACCTCTCTCTTCATCTTCTTTCTGCTCTTCATTGTCTTTCTGCTCTTCATCTACTTTCTACTCTTCATCTTATTTCATCACTGACTATCTCCATCTTCTCTCATCCTCTGTCTATCTTTCAACTATTCTTTCTCCTTATAATCTCCAGTTCATCTCACATCTATCCTATTTCCTCCTCTTCATCCTCTTTCATCTCTAACTATCACCACCTTCTCTCCTCTATCTCTATCTCCTGTTTCTCCTCTGTTCATCTCTCTCCCTTCTCCTTTTCTACGTGCCCTCTTTGCGGCAGCAGAATTGCCTAGATTGTTTCAAATCAGCGGAGTAGTTACACACGTGAACCCTGATTGTGCATGCAAATCACTAATCTACTTCGTCCAATTTCGCAAATGTCAGGTCGGTGGGGAAGGCTGCTGGGCAATATGCAGCCGACGAAAGCAGACCTCGAGGCCACCACGACGCTGACACTACTGCTGCTGCTTGCCAGCATTCTGATAAATGCATGTACTTTGGGCAACAGCTAAGAAATGGATGCTGTTTGGGATAGACGGATGGCCTGAAAAACTTGCTTATTTACTTGTTTGTATTATTATTTCATCAAAGGTTTTCATGAAACTAAGTCATTCTTCTGGCCAGCTTTTGCCCAAAATAAATGAGAACAAGGAAAGGGTGTTTTGTAATAAGATTTGTCTGAAGGACAGAAATGCCTTTTCTTAAAAGTGTATTACAGCTGAATTATTAAAAAAAACAATGTGGATAAAGGGGAATCATTCTTAAGGAAGAACATATATTTAAAAAATGTGGCCAAGAAATCTCTAGTAATCAGTTTGTTTTGCCATTCTGTGAATTGAGAATTCTGATAGATATAAGAGATGCCCCACATAAAGAAATTTGTAATGTTAAGATGGCTTGGAAAAACCCAGAAACCCATTTTTTAGAGGGTTATTTGTTAATGTCAATCACTTTCAAAATATGATATATCCGGGAAATGCAATATCACAATCCCATATAAATTTGCATTATTTAAACATAGACTATAAGATTTTGGCATGCCATGCATTTGCCATAGACTTTCTAGTACACCCAAGTATTTTGGGGACCAGTTCTAAACGGGTTAAAATCTTTAGTAATGTATTTCTATGAAAATAACAATCACAGTTTGGTTGTATGAGGAAGAACAAGTGGGTTGGCAGAATTTTCAGCAGAAATCAAGAAATATCCCATACAAGTAAGATACAAGTATATCTAATGAAGATTTGAACATAGCCAAGTGATGTGCTTCACATTTGTAGGCAATGTTAAATATAAAGCCTTTTGCTCTTATAATTATCATTGTTATTATTATTATTATTATTATTACTATTATCATCATCATCATCTCATCATCATCATCATCATCATCATCATCATCATCATCATCATCATCATCATCATCATCATCATCATCATCATCATCATCATCATCATCATCATCATCGACATCGACATCGACATCGACATCGACATCGACATCGACATCGACATCGACATCGACATCAACATCAACATCAACATCAACATCAACATCAACATCAACATCAACATCAACATTTCATTTTATTTTGTTCATTATGAAGAATTATTGTTTAACAAGGGATTTATCTGGCTTGACATGCTCTTTATTTCAAGGCCAAAAATAACCTTTCTTTACAACTTAAGACCTTATAATTTTCACAATTAAGGTGAAATGTTTGCATAATTTCACAATATGCATACAAAATTAATTAGATTTGAGAATGTACTGTACTTTGACAAAAATACCCTCATTTTTGAGGTCTGATTGGTCCAGCAGACTGGATGATAATATGAAGAGTCTTTCTCTCCATCTCCCATTTGCTCCTTCCCTCTTTCTCTTCCTCTTCCTCTTCCTCTCTTCCCTCTCCCTCTCTCTAATAATTGTTATATGTTTATAGCTTGATATATCTATTGATAGTTATCTCTTCCCTTCTCTCTTCTCTTCTCTTCTCTTCTCTTCTCTTCTCTTCTCTTCTCTTCTCTTCTCTTCTCTTCTCTTCTCTTCTCTTCTCTTCTCTTCTCTTCTCTTCTCTTCTCTTCTCTTCTCTTCTCTTCTCTTCTCTTCTCTTTTTACTTCTCTTCTCTTCTCTTCTCCCATTCCTTCTCCCTCTCTGCCTCTGTATATATCTGTATCTCTCCTTATCTCTTTCATCTTCCTGATCTCTATGACTCTTCCCTGCTCAATTAATTGCCCAATTTAAAGATTCCGAGACGGTAATGGGCCTGTTAAGATGGGTAGCATATGTAGAGAACATTAAGAGGCCGCATTGTATCATGTATTGTATTCATGGTAGTAAAACAGTCATGCACAAACATGGTGCATGTACAGTATACATAGGTTGCACATTATATTTTTAGTAGACCTTTAGGCACCAAAAAGGATGGCATCCTCTATGGTGTGTGAGTAATATGTTTATGAATGTGAAAGCTTTAACTGATACATATGCACGTGAAACCTTTCATTGAATTATTCTATTATTAAAAAAGGAAACAAATATTTCACTCAAGGTCAAATGTATATGTTCACCATCTCTTGTTCACCAGCCTTGTTCCTTTTTACATTGAGGTTGTGCATTTATTTCAAATGATAATACTCAACAACTTATTCTGTTTATTTGTATTTCCTATACCTCCAGGATCTGATGAACGGATTAAACTGTTGTTAAAGAGATCTAGTAACATTGTCCAAATCCACAAAACCTACTTTGACCTCCAGCGGTTCTCACTTAGCTGTTTGTATTTGTATTCCAAATTTCTCTTTCATTATAAAGATATTTATATACAATGGGTGATTTCAAGTATGGTGTTTAGGGCTGGTGTTAGTGTTTATCAAACTGGTATTTGTGTGTAATAAACACTAACACCGGCCTTAAACACCATACTTGAAATCACCCAATGTGTTTGGATTTAACATTTTCCCACAGATAATTTTTCCTGCGATCAAAGTTGAACACTTAATTTTTGTTTAAATGATACTCAACAATGTATTTTGTTTATTTTCATTTTCTTTACCACCAGGATCTGACGAATTCCCTTCAGCAGTCACCGGTTAGCCCGAAGCCCCCAGTCTCATTACGACTCATCGTTCCCACAAGTCAGTGCGGTTCGCTCATCGGCAAAGGTGGCTCAAAAATCAAAGACATCCGAGAGGTAAGACTCGTACATTTTACACTTTTTGTTTCCTTCTCATTTTAAATCTGAACCGAGCAAATAAATGGTGAGCATTCTTAATTTCTTGTCAACTATCTTTGCCAGTCAGAAGCTGTTAACACAGTTGTTATCCTTCAGCCATTGAATCATCTTGATGGAATAGCAAGATAATTGCTTAAGGTTTCAAAATACATCAAGACATGTTAACATAGAGAAATGACACTCACCAAAATGTGTAATTCCATGCTCAGAGAAAGAAACTTTCATACTGTAGATACATACTGTTTTCAGTTCAGATTATGATGCGAACATTGTAAATCAGTTCAATACATACATGCATTTTGATGCAGTGAGAATTTGGTTGGAGCATTGGTCACAGTCATTAAATCATGTTGATCATTGCCAGCGTTTTCCAATAACATTATTGAATAGGATGAAGTCCGTTGTAAAACATGTCACATCCAGTCCAAAATTGCATGCATCTTGCCCCAGGAATAATGTAGGTCGGCCTTTGCTGCTGTCAGCCATTTAATCATGTGGATTAGATGGAGGGATCATTGCTATTCCCTCCGGTCCCATCCTCCCACACTCAGTCACACCTCTTGTATTATCATTAATCCCGCCAACCTCTGCCCACTTCTTCATGGTAGATTGAAAAATGAGATGAGACCAAATGCCACCCCTTTCACACCCAAAGCTCTAAATATAAAGATATCTTGCATTTATTATATTGAAGCCTCTGTCCACTTGTAAAATATAGAAGATGGCAAATGGCATCACTTTCACACCAAAAGTTCTACATACAGATCTCTCGTGTTATGATGTTCAAACCAGGCACATACTTTAAATTTGCCTATAATGGCCACTTTCCTTGTTTGCTTGGTACACTGGTTTGACTGTATTATATTGTCTGCATCTGGTGCTTTTAATCAAAATATTACAATTCTTCCCTAAATTGACAAACTATGAACTGTTATGATTATGTGTGTGTGCGTCATGGATTATGGTGGATGAGATTGTTCAACTCTTATCCATCTTTTGAAAGCCAATATAATTATTCAGGCCACTTTCCTTTTAAGTAATTGTATTTAAAATAAATAAAGTGAGTAAAAGAATTCAATATCTCCCTGCATTGGTGTGTAGAAGACCATCTCCTGCATTCTTTTCATACGTGCCCAACAGGACACCATATACAACAATAAACTGCAAATCAATTACATGCACAACTTTATATTTATTAACATTTGATACTACCGAGCTGCTAGTGGCTTTTAAATAATTCACAGGTTAACATTTGGCCCATTTTTATATTTGTGGCAGTGAAATATATGAAGATGCGATGCAGTCTTCACAAAATCAAGCCCAATTCAATAGTCCATATTGCTCAATTTCCCCAACAACGAACCCTTCCATCTATAGCTAGGCAAGTGCGCCGTTATCTACTGCGTGGTTGATTACGAAATGCATCTCCAAATAAGAAATGGAAATTCTATTAATCGGGAGATATGAACAAAGGGGCTCCAGCTGCCTGCTTGCAAACATATTTGCCTATCCCCTCCATGAAAATAAAAGTGATATGATCAGAAGTAGGGGGCCATCTCCTATAAGAGCTACCAATGTAATAAATATGACAACAGGAAATGTATTTTCTTGCTTGAATGAATTGAATTTCTTGAGAGCGGGGACCCACAAAGAGGAGATATTCAATTTCAGAACAATCTAGTAAACAGGCAGTGTGGGAGGATTGTCGGACCAGGGTATATGGTGCCATGACAGGGAAATTGAATCGATGAGAAAGAGATGGGCGCCAGGTCACTTTTTGTACTTGGGAGATAATCACGGTTAAATTTGGGGAGCCTCATAGAAACATAACTTTGTTCTCTTTTGATTTTTTGATAAATATTCAAAATACTAGAAATAATTATTGTCTGAAAGTTTGGCATCACATAGAGGAAGCTCTAGGTAAAGGGATCTACAAGACATAACTGTGCATAACTCATTTGTCCAAAACAATATGACTTAATGCCCTTTTAACTCTCATCCGATTACATTGTATATATATGTTTCAAAGGACTGAGCACATATCTGATTCAGATAAGCGAGCATATAATTGAATATGATTCAATGGACTGAGCTTATATATGATTCAATATTATTCAGTGGGCTCAGCATATTTATGATTTAAATGACTGGACATATTTAAGATTCAGTGGACGTAGTAGCATACATATTTCAAACAAGGTCAAGTCCCAATGTTTCATTCATATTGGGTCTCCAGGTATCTCAATTTTCAGGTCATTGATATTGTGCCTGCATATCCCTTTGTCGTCTTTCAAGACTCCTTCTAGATTAACCCGTTTTGTCCCGACTTTTGAATTTCTTGTAATGTAATGCATGGCACTCCATAATACACATAGGCAACAAGTTAAGATGTTCTTAACATTAAAACAAAACAAAAAAAATGTGTGAAATAATATATATATATATATTGAGTTTATTGTAAGACACAATAATTTTTGCCAGTTTAATATGCTACTGAAGATGTTGGCAAATGCAGAAAATCATGTGAAATATCTGATACCATAATTTGACAAATATACAGTGATGTATCATGAACAAAGTAACATTTGAAAGGCATTATTTTCAATCAATTGTACAATGCCAGCCTTGCCCAAAACAAATATAACCCTGGTCCCTAAATTAATGTTTGCATAATCTTTATATACAGTTGTCATGTACACTATACAGGATATTTGATAATAGAATATATGCATGTACATGTACATGTAGGTTAACCCATAAAACTTTGGCTTCGGTCTAGAATGTGTGTTATATAGCAGAATCAAATACTGAACAAGTTTAAGGGAATATATGAAGAAGGTTTGATTGGAAGCTATTTTGTGTTGTTAAACCTTGCCCTATAAATACAGCGTATCATTTTTAATTGAGGCTCCCGTATACATGTAGTAAGCTGAAATGCAGATATGAATGATTAGTGTGATAATTGGCTGTACTTAAATGATTCATTAGAAATGGTTAGCCCGCACTGACAATTTTGAAACAAAAAGATATCACATAATTGATGGTAATATACATATTTTCTGCATTTTCCAGTTGGTTGGTTTCCAAATTGATTGATAGTCTGTTTATTCTGTTCTTTTTTCATACATTTTCCAGTAGGTTTATTAACAGTTGTAGAAAAACTTTCCTGTGATGATCTTCGCAGAAACCTTTCGCTCAATTCTTTCTTTTGTGTTCCCCTTTCCCCCCTTTTGTATGTCCCGACTTCAATATCTCACACTACACAAGTGTACAAGCAGTATAGCTGGTGCCTAGATTTGTAGTCCTGATTCGAGTCTGTATGTATACTGTGTGTGATGCCGCATTTCAACAGATTTCAATTTCCTGCTGGCTTCTATCAAAACATCGGTAGGATTGCAGTTGTCTGCATCTGTGTGTGATGTTGAGTGAGCAGAGACAGGCTTTCCTCCTCCTCCTCCTTCTCCTCCGCATCCTCCTCATCCCTCATCCTCTGCATCATCAGTAGGCTCTTTCCAAGGCTGACAGTTTTTGTCTTGCTTTGGTTGGTATTTTCGAGCTATCTGTATGAGTACCATATCATAGGTTGAGAGAGAGAGAGAGGGGTGCAAAGTCACTTGTTACAGTACCTATGTTTAAACGCACTTCCCGCTCTCACCGAGTCATCGACCAATATCAAACTGGAGTTGTCGACTAGTCATATTGAACTTCAATCAGGGAAAAAATTAACATTTATTTTTCTGGGGTAACTTTTTCAGCTTGCCTGCATAAAATTAACACTCAAAAATTTGTTTTGCATTGAACTCAATGCACATTTTATGATTTTCGGGGGGGTCTTTTTGCTAGTTTTCATGTTTTCTACACCTGTCTGAGATGCGGATGGAGTGAGCGGAGACAGACTTCCTCCATCTCATCCTCCATTCTGTAGTCTGCTTCCAAGGCTGATATTGTTCACATGTCACTGGGAGTTACTCTTTTCTGATGCGCAGTCTGTTTCCAAGGCTTGGTATTTATGAACATTTAGAGTTTCTTGTACCATAACATTTACATTATATGTAAATCCATCAAAACATTGCTATGACTGCAATTCATGGATTTCATGTTCATGGATTTTCAGCTTTAGAGTGCATAGAGATATAGGCTTTCTCTTCCATCTCTACTGGTAAAGACTGATGGAATTTGCCTTGCATGATGTGCACACAAGAAATGGTTAATGTACATTTATAGTCTATGTTACGGAGATACATGTAGTTCTGCACTGTTGTGCCTGTATGTCCTTACATCCACTGCCTTTATACATGATATGATGAGACCCAGACAATACTTAGATATAATACTGTAATTTTAAATCTATATATTGATATTTCAGTGGCCTTGAATGCAGACTAGTGGTGTTAGTAAATTATGCACCACTCAGTTTGGCTGTGCTGGTGTATGGGGATTAGGATTTAGATTTTACAGTAAAGTGTAGTTAAATTATGTTTAATGTCATTTTAACTTGATCTGTTGAGGCAGTAGCAATGCTTTTGTGAGGATTTTGTAAACAGAATGCAAGGATGTATTTGATTTCCCAAAATTAAGCATCCAGAAATATTGTACAGTTTATCGTGTTTAATATTGTAGCTTGAACAGTATCACAAAGGTTTGCAACTTGCAGAGTATATGAAAATATGGAATTAAAACTGTTAAAAGGGAAATTTACATCATTGTCAGTTTTTACTGAGCAGCAATTAACATTGCAATGAAATATTATGATGAATGCATAAAGTGTTATGTGTTCATTGTTAAAAGTCAGATACCGGGGTGACTTTGGCACCCGGGGTGACTTTGGCCACTTTTTGAGATGAATGTATTTTCATCAAGCATCACTTTTCAGAACAAATTTCTTATTGTTTCTAATGTAGTCCTATAGGATAATGTTTAGAATAAAAAATTAGTTCTGAAGAGTGAGACCTGATGAAAATACATCCTTCTAAAAAAGTGGCAAAAGTCACCCCGGGTGCCAAAGTCACCCCGGTTTACGGTACCATAATACAGTACATTATCTATATGTTAATGTCTTTATTAAAGAGCTGCCTAGTTACTGGTAAAATACATTTTATGATATGTCATTTTTTTTTAAAACTAAGCATTATCATTTTTTTAATGTAAGCAGTATTAAAAGTAGCCACACTGTATAGCCGCTTTCATAATAAACTACTATTTGTCATAAGAAGGCAGTTAAATGTAGCTTTCTGTTAAATTGTTATAAACAGGGCTCTTTATTAGTACCATCAAAATGCGAATATTGCTTGCAAAACCATGCAACCAAATTTGAATATCAAAATCAATTGTTATCAGCTAATTCTTGTTTCAACCCACCAGATTTGAATTCTTTGTATTGTTTTTATTTGTTGATTATTTTATTTAAGTTCTTTAAGTTCTTTGTTATTAATAATGTTATTATTATTTGTATCATTATCATTATTGTTATCGTTATCATTATCAATATCCTTTATTATTATTATCATTAGTAATATAATGATGATCTTGCTCTTATCTTGCAGACAACGAGTGCATCAATCACAGTTGCGAGTGAGATGCTACCGAGCTCTACAGAGAGAGCAGTCACAATCTCAGGAACACCAGAAGCAATAACCAAAGCCATCTACCACGTCTGCTGCGTCATGCTAGAGGTATTACCACCCTTTGAACCCTTAGATACATGGTGTATACCCCATTGGGTACTACCCCTATCAGCCCTTAGACAAACCCCATTATATACCCTGAACCCTGAACCCTGACCCTGGGCCAGAACCCTGTACACCCGAAGCAATAACCAAAGCCATCTACCACGTCTGCTGCGTCATGCTAGAGGTATTACCACGCTTTGAACCCTTAGATACATGGTGTATACCCCATTGGGTACTACCCCTATCAGCCCTTAGACAAACCCCATTATATACCCTGAACCCTGAACCCTGACCCTGGGCCAGAACCCTGTACACCCGAAGCAATAACCAAAGCCATCTACCACGTCTGCTGCGTCATGCTAGAGGTATTACCACGCTTTTAACCCTTAAATACATGGTGTATACCCCATTGGGTACTACCCCTATCAGCCCTTAGACAAACCCCATTATATACCCTGAACCCTGACCCTGGGCCAGAACCCTGAACACCCGAAGCAATAACCAAAGCCATCTACCACGTCTGCTGCGTCATGCTAGAGGTATTACCAACCGTATCATCTCTAAATGCCTCTCTAAATGCAACTCTTAATGAAATAAAGAACTTGGGAAACAAATCTTAACATAATGGAAGAGAAATTATAATGCAAAATGTTGATGAACTATTTATTGCAGTGAACTGATGTATACCTTAACCCTTCTTGTGAATTTCCCATAGAGTTTAATATGTGGTTCAATATGTTCCCATAGTGAATGGGTTAATCTCTGTGTTTGTTTCTGCAGCACAGGTAACAATATGATAACAAAAGTAAGGTAACTTTTCATGTAACACATTAGCAAATCAACAGTTATTAATAATATCAGAAATATAAACATGCTTTTGTTTGTTTTTCTACGTCACAGTCACCCCCTAAAGGAGCCACCATTCCGTACCGTCCAAAGCCAGCGACTGCGCCACCCCTTATCTTTGGCTCAGTAAGTATTCCTCACATAATACTCGTAATGATACAGGGTGACCCAGAAAAATGAAACGGCATACTTTCTATAACATGGGGACCAAACACCTGGTTAAAAAGATCTTTTATCGCAATGAATTATACAAAGTTCAGCCATTTTGGTGCAGTTAGAGCAAAATATCAATACTTATCGGGTAGAATCAGTCATTTAGTTACCATGTAATGGGAAGCATACCATTCCATATTTGTCTGGGCCTCCTTGTACAGAGTATAATAGGATTAGTAATCATCCCTAAGTGCTTTACAGTGGTATTAGTACCCCTGTCACTGGACTTACACTGATGTGACGTGCACTCTCTACTCCCTTGTGAGCAATGCATTCTGGGAGCCATACCAGCACACTCCATAATATACAGTTGTAAACACCTTGCGGTTCTACCAGGTCCCCATTTTATACTCCTTGGTAGCAGGCCACGTTTATCGTTTGAATTGAGGCTCCACACATGAAAACATAACTTCATATTTCTACAAGGGATATTTATTTCTTCTAAATGTTTTACCTGAGAGTCATTTTGGCTGTAAATCTCTTTCTTGTTGTCATTCTTGTTGATTTAATTTAAAAAGTCACATCTTTAAAGAAATAGGGTAAAATATATTACATTGCGTACGTTAGTGATGATGGACTCTTGGATGGGCAACAACCTTATCAGGTTATTCTATGCTAGTATAATGGAGAATATTGATCAACAAAATATATTAAATGATCTGATTGTTTTCTTTAAACCTTTTCTAACCAGTTTGATTATGTTATTATTCGTTACCAAGCAGCAACAACAGGCGTATGCCGTACCGGGAAACTATGCCCTTGCACAGCCAGACGTAAGTATAAAATTATAAACTAGTATTTGGTCTTAAAAAGTAAGGATCATTTGTGTATTTATTATGAAGTTTTTGTAACTAGTACACTAAATATGCTGTTCTGATACTTGACTCAAAAGGTATTTGTGCCCTTTTTAAGATTGTAATGGGGAATATTTTTATTTATATGAGAAAGATGAAACAAATAATTCAAATCAATTCTTTTTTAGGGAAAAGACAATGTTTGATTTAAAAAAATACAACAAATGTTCAAACTTTTAGGGAATAAATGTAGGGTTCAATGATCACCCTGAATATCTTTAATATCTCAAGACCTGATTTGAAATCCTAAAACATTGATGTAATATTAACACATTCAGAACTGGTCTAAAAAATACCCTGACTTGAGTCTATGGAGAATGTGTATTATACCATCCAAAATCAAACCATCAGCAATGGCTTCAACATTTCTAGTTCTCTGTTGAACTTGCAAGTCTTGACTACATCACTGGGCTGTAATACCTGAAAGATTAATTTATGACAACTGATTTTTCTTTAAGAACTTGTCAGTAAACTTGTCAGTACCGATGGAGGGCCATTGCCCCACATTCTCAACTTGGAGTTAGATTTAAACCTTGGTTAAAATAACGACATGATGTAACATTATTTTAAGTATTCCATGGATTAGATTTGCCATTGCCACCAAGATGTTCAATTTCGTTGATTGACTTTAAATACCTAGTGTTAACCCATTGACTACAGGAACCGAGTGGGTTGTGTACAAAGTCTATGGAGATTTCAGAATCTCGTAGTGAACGGGTTAAAAGTACCCCTCTGATGAGAATCCAGGTCATTGTATTATTTCATATTTATAAAGTATTATTCTGAAGGTATTGAGAGGGTTAAAGGGAACCAACAACCTGAAGATAAATTCAAAATTTAAATAACTTTGCACAAATTTAGCCTTCAATTCCACCCAAAATCATGAAAAATCATTGTTTCCAGAAGTATTTTATCAGTACTTTAAAACACATAATTATTGCTCCCAACTTTTTTAAGGGTCAGCAGTACAAACTAAGATATATTTTGGGGGGAATAAGTTTCTGTTTAAATATCTGGTGCGGTCCAAATTGTCTAATTTTATCTGCAGAACTATCATGGCATAATGCTAGTAGTAGTCAGGAATTTCATATTCAAATATATTTTTTCTTGGAGCATTTTTCCTTGTCAGTGGAATTGATTCCTAAAATGTTTTTTCCTCCTTCATATATCGTCATATTATTTCTGGGAGTGTTGGTCCCCTTTGAATAAAAGGAGGTATTATTTGATTATGACTCATGTGTGCCCCCCTCTCTTCACACCCCGGTGATCTCGGTTTCTCTTCTTGTGGTCTACTTTTCAGTTAACCAAGCTCCACCACCAACTTGCCCTACACCACCAGCAAACCCCCTACGCAATCCCCGGACAGACCCCATTCTCTCCTGCAGGTAATGTTTGTTCCTTTCTCATCTAGCCCCCCTCCATAATAGCCCCCATACCTCTACAACCTCCCCCCCCCCCCCCCCCCTTTCTCCCACATCTCTCTCTCCACCTCCACCTCCCGGCCATATCACTGATCTCAAATAAAATATGGATAGGTTGTCACATGTTGATTCTGATGGTTGATTAGAGTCGGCCATACCACGACAACCTCTAATCTACCCTCTCTCCTAGCCCCATACGCCGACCCCCCCCCCCCCCCCCCTTTAATATTTCCCTCCCAATCTTCGCCATATCATCATTGCTCGCAAAAAACATGTGGATAGATTATCGGCTGTTGATGTATATGTTGGAGTCGGCCATGCTACTATAACCTCTCATCTCCCCTCTACCCTAGCCCCTATACGCCCCCATTAACACCCCCCCCCCCCCCCCCCTGCCAACATCTCTCTCTTGTCAATTTTACAAACTAAAATTGGATTGATTTATTGGCTGATAAAAGTGAGGTCTACAAAAGTTTACTGTCTCTTTCTCTCTCTCTCTTTTATATCCATATCACTGAATCCCCCCAAAACATATTTGTATTGGATAGGTTATCTGGCGCCGATGAAAGTGAGGCAATGGAATGGCCATGCTACCACAGCCTCTCAACTGCCCCCTGTCCCCCATTCGCCCCCCACATCTATTGCAGGTTAGAACCATCATATTGTACTCTGCCTTCCTCACCCCCTATCAAACAAAAAGTATATATTGACATTACTCTGTTGCCCTCCCATACATTGTATTGTACATCATGTTTTTCTTATTTTATAGACTCTTATTATACTCTTATTAGATACATAATGTTACTCTGCCCCCAACCCGAACCACACCCCCTCCCCCACCCATATCTCATTTCATTGAACAAGAGTATTCTGATGATATGTGACCGGCTATAGCAAAACCCTACACTTGTCGGTTATTCATGTTTTGGAGAAATGGGCAATTCAAGTTCACATAATGTGTGTAAAAGACTTATGATTGTAAAATTGAAACAATCATATCTTTGCCAATCATTGACCAATTAGTTAGAACAAAGCATCAAATGAAAGCTCTTGATGAAGCCTTTTTAATGGTATAACAACTCCATTTTGATTTTTACCGACGAGTGCAGGGTTTTGCTATAGCCGGTCACATATATCATATATGTGCTCCTTGCCAAAGAGAAAAAGAGGGGAAGAATTCAGTATCAAAGAATATTTACTGTAATCTGTTCCCGCCTCTTTAAACATACCTTTTTTTTCCTTTCAAACATAAAGTATATTTGCCATATTAGATTATACCAAATTAGATTATACCAAAGTATGAATGATTCCTGCATAATGATATGTGAATATCCTTGCCTACCAAGAATGGGCAGTTCAGAATTGGTTTGCACTGGATGTAGGATTATCCAGCAAGTTTATTGATACTTTTGTTTGGATGATGAGATCAAAATATCAAATAGGACAGTTGACATTTTTATCCAAGTTGCAATAACATAAGACCCTCTCCCCTCCCACTACCCACCATTTGTTCACCCTGACTCAGGGCCCTGTGCCACAGAGATGTATCATAACTTGGGTGAGTCAATTTATTAAACAACCTCTTGAATTAACACCACCCCCAAAATATTAATAAATTATTAAATAAATACATGTTTTTAGTGATAATTATAATAATTATTATGATGATGATGATGATGATAATTTAAAACAGGCTATGAGAAAGATAACAATAATATTAATAATGATACAAAATAATATTAATAATGATACAAAATAATAATAATAGCCATAACAAAAATGACAACAGACAACCAAATTTGAAAACAAATGCTGAAACGTGGTTATCTAATATACACAAATTAATCAGCCCATGAAATTAACCCAGATAAACATGTTTACAGGATTTTGCCAATATTTGTATGACAAACCATAGCCTTAATTTTCTGGTATCAGCCCATTTCATGTCTCCTTTTTCCCAGCATCATTCACAAGAAAACTTGAGAAAGTAACCTTAGACTATATCAATAAACTGTATATGTGACCTCACACCACAAAACGACCAATAAGTCGGGAAAAATGATTGTGCTAATTTTTACATGACAGTAAAGTAGAAGTCAATACCTTTAAAATGGTATATAATTTGTCATATTTGGACTAAGCGAACCCTCTCAAAATGAGCAGCCAAGATTTGGAACATGGCTGAATCAGTATTAAAGTTAGGGAGAAAATGGGCTATTTCAAAGATCGGCATCCATTCAAGCACTGTAATCTGATCATATTTATTTGATTAAAAATCATATTTAAACATGATTTCTGACGCTCAAAATTTCACAAAAGGTAGATTATGATACCCTCATTCAGGAAATACCAAAATCCTGAATTTCACATTTTAAACAAATTTTGGCTATATCAGCTAATAACAGACAAACTACCACGGCGACATAACGGTCGTTTTGTGGTGTAAGGTCACATATATTAAAACAAAATAAATAAACAAAACAAATTCGAACAAAACGTTTCTTTTCCATGGTGAATTTCCTTTAATTCAATCACTTTTTACCGGTTACTGTTATATTTGTTATTATATTGTATTTATTGACCTTATGAACCCCATTTCACTTCCCCTGTATTTTCCTTTCTTCACTGGTCGTAGAAACAGAAAGAAATGTCCAGTATTCTGCCTGCCCCCTTCCCTCATCCTTCCCCCATCCTCAGTCCATTCATTACAAACTATGTCTAGAGAAAACAATTTCAATGTTTCCATTGATTGGACTTTACTTTTAGTTTTAATATCAAAAGCCATGTAGTCTGTTCTTCACCATGTACTATATATGATGAGAACACTTGATGTACACAATTACAAGGAAATCATTGCAGATTAAAATTGATATGCATTATGAAGTCAACATAATATTTTCATATAAAAGTTACACATTTTCATATCACATTGAACGATCATAACTCATTCATGCAAATTCAAATTTAATTGTAGTGTTACTTCAATTAATTTTTATGCTGATTTAATTGCATTGGAGTTGCATATTTCTTGCATATTCTTTGTTTTACATTGTCGGTACTAAAAGTTAACTTTTGGTTATTTTCATGCTTTTATTAGCGCTGACGCAGTTTGCCGCACAGACGCCCCCTGCACCCATTCAAGGCCAGGCCACCACACAAGAAATTACCATTCCAAATCATGTGAGTATTATATTTAATATATTAAGTTGTTCGAATTATCATTTATCTTTTTTAAACAAGATTGTAAATGAAATTCTGAAATAAAATGTTTTGCATTAAGTTTATCAACATCTAAACAATTCTAGACCAAGCCATGATACATTTGTTTATGTACAATACAACTGCGTGTATTAATTTCATATTTGCTCTTTTGCATAGTCATTCAAATTATTTTTTTTGCAATTATTGTATTTGATTTTTTCTCTTCATAAATCAGTTATGAATTTCTTTCAATCAGGTAGGGGGGATGTGACAATAGTTCATTGCCTCCAAACAAAATAATTTCTTCTTAAATCAGCAACTACAATGTATGATGTGAATTTTATTCTGCTTTACGTATTGCTCACTATTTCTCTTGACTCTCTTTTCTTTCAGCTGATCGGATGTGTAATTGGAAGAGGGGGAACAAAAATCCAAGAGATCAGGTAAGAACGTTAAGAAGGAGTGTGGAAATACTAGGGGTTAGCCCAATGGGGTCACTCCCAACAGGACTGGCTACGCACCCGCCTCCAAACAAAGTGTCAAAAGGGTATAAAGATGCGATCTGCCATTTAGGGTCTATTTCAGAGGTTGATGGACACGGATGGGTAGCATTGTGTATGAGAGTGACCCCCTCTGGGGGGGGGGGGGGGGGGGGTTAGATGAAAAAAGATGTGTTATTCACTTTGATATCCCATTCTTTTTACTATTTCTGTGTTTTACTTGCCAAATGGCACAGATGTTGCATTATATTGTATCAATACAATTATACCATCCTGACAACCCTTATTCATGTATTCAACCTATAAAATAGGCTATTCTTTATGTAAACAGTTGAATACTGATTATAATAAATACATCATTGGCTTTTTTGTTCGTGTGTGTGTACAGTCAAAGCAACCCACTCCAAAATTACCCTGCCATTGGGATGTGGTTCATAAACTGGCCAGGAAAGAGTTAAACAAAATTAATTTTCTAAATGTGAGAACAGTGTTTTTATGTTGTTGTTTTTTTAAATCACTGTTTCTCAACGACAGGCAAATGTCTGGTGCGAACATCAAGATTGCCAATTCACAGGAGGGTAGCACGGATAGGTCAGTGACGATCACGGGAACGCCGGAGTCCGTAGCAGTAGCCCAGTGTCTCATCAATACGAGGTGAGTCCCGGAGGAAGTCATATCATGAGGCATGGGGGTATGAGGCGGGGGAGCTGTCCAAAAGAGGCGCAGCCACCTCATAACGTTTTGAAAATCATAAAATTTCTGCAAATATTACCTGATATTTTGCCCAAAATACCTAATATTTGGCATGCCAAATATACCTGTTTGGCATGCCAAATATACCTGATACATTTGAATCTTTTGAAAATCTTAACATTTGGCAAATATTACCCGATATTCTGCCAAAAATACCTAATATTTTGCATGCCAAACATACCTTATATTTTTTTCTTCTCTTTGTGCTTCTTGGGTGAAAAAAACAAAGGAAATATGTTTGAGCAAAAGACGAAAGCCCCTTGCAAAAATGTACCCGTATGCCCATGATGATAAACATGTCTCGAATTGCTGTTATAGGGACTTTTTAGTTTTCACATGGATTATGTAGACTAAAAGTCTATTCAATTCAACTCAATCTGGTTAATTTAGCCTGATTCTAATTGCAAACAAGTTTCAATATTGTTGTATTGAGATTGAATTGCCCAGCCTCAAAATGACAAAACATGTGTTGAGTCATTTGCATTATTTATATCTAAGTATGTGTTAGTGTTATACATTCTGTGAAAAAAGCATGTTTATATACATTTCTATTCTGCATTTCTCTGTATTGTGATCATTAGTTGTTATTGTTCAGAAATTGCCTTTGTCCCATGCACTTGTCCTTTTTGTTTCCCATTCAATAACAGTCTCAGCAATTCCCTATAACACATTAGTCCATTATGCTCTTCACTCTTCAAACCTCAATTTTCCCTCTTACAAGACAAATCCTCCTATTTCTCCATTGTGAAATTGTGGGTAATGTCACAAATCTTTATATTTCCTATGAAACTACATTCCCACTTCCACCACAAACACTCCTAGATATTTGTCAGTTTTGTGCTCTACTTCATTCACACTCTCAATTCTCCCACTCTTCCCAATCTCTTGAGTCGATGCCATTATGTTGACAATTGTCCTGTATCCTTCCAGTGCTAATTCCCACATCCCAGCACAAACAAAGAACTTGTTCTCATTAGTATTCATGTTATTCACTGTCCAGCCAATGTCATCCCTCTTATATCCCGACCATCCCGATAGCCAAGCCAGCTAGCAGCCTCTCCCCTCATCTTGTTATGTTTTTCTCCCATGCCTACCCCACAGCCTCGAGCTAGCTAAGGGGCAAACCTTCGACCCATCGACCTTTGCTACCAGTGTGACCTCATCCTCGTCCTCCAAAACGTCTCCGTCTCTCGTATCCTCACCTCTGACCTCCGCCACCCTGTCCGCTAACCCCCTCACCCTCCTTCCTTCCATCAACAACGGCGCGGGGGTTAGCGTGGCATCCACCACCGCGCCCACCCAGCTCACCATCCCCCTCAACAGTCTGCTCAAGAGCGTGCCCATACTCAACCTCGACGCGGCCGGCAACCTCGCCAAGTCTACCTACGCAGCCAAGATCCGCGCCGCCGCCCAACCCGCCAAGAAATTCACTCCCTACTAGACTGAATGAAGTAGGTCTTGAAAGAAATTCATCCCCTATTACATAAAAAAGGGGCACAGAAATGTTCCTACGAAACGGGAAAATGAATTTCATCCATTTCGAAATGGGATAGAGAAACTTTCCTCTACAAAGTAGGGTTGATAAAGAGGGGTACTACTACTAAGTAAGAGGGGTGTGCTATGTTACCACTGGAGGGCGTGGCACTCCGTGGTTATAAGTAGAGAGGTGTGTGCTAAGACCACCATGGGCAAGCTGGTTGTTGCAAACCCATGGTTTAATGAGGCTTCTTCATATTTCTTGTAGAGTTCTGTCACTTTTGTACATAGCAAGTTTGTTTTCAATGTAAGTGTACATTACGCAGGTTGTAAAGCCAGTCACAGTATTCATTATCCTGTAGTATATATATAACTTAAGTTGTATTTACATAAAGATGAAGTGAGAGTTGAGTGATGTAACTGTTGGTGTCATTTATACTTGGCACAACGCAGGGTCAACTATTGAACTTGTTTGATTCCCTTTTAATTCAGAAGAAGTCTTCAAAGTGCAGCATTAAGAGTATATTGTTTTCTTCCACTGGAGTAGCGAAGATTTTGTTGGAGATATATTCTCAAGTCTGTTTCAAATCTCTTAGAAAGAAAGGATGGTCAAAATACTTTCACTTGTCTCTTTAAAATTGTTTAGAAATTATATTTTCACAATATTTTCTCACATCAGTCTTAAATCTCTTGGAAAAGATATTAAACATCTATTTCACAAGTATTTGAAATAAATATCTAGCCTAGATTCATTATTGATCAATGTGTATTTTAAAAAGGGTTAACTGGGTTCTATATCCGTCTTTCCTAGTTCTCTCACATTTTTATTTTTTTGTATGGACATTCTGAAGCAGTTTTACACTGAATTAGTTTGTAAGGGAGTCAAAACATGAAGTTTAACATTTTGTGTTCAAGTGTTAGGTTTCCCCTTATTAGTTGTTTTGCTACTGTAAGTTTGTAGGTTGCTGTAATCTGTAGATTCGCACAAACATTGGAGAGGCTGATTTTTATCTTGCATTGTTTGATAGGTAGATTACAATCAATGTTGCTGTGATTTTTATCTATTGTCATTCATATTTTGCCAGTAGCCATCTCACGTTGAGGTGATATAGAGGTCAATTTAGAGAAGAAGACTATTATAATGCCCCTATTGCCCATGTTTGTTTTAAAATCTTGCCCTAATGGACTTATAACAGCACGAGTGTCAATTAGATTTCTGGGCCTTTGTGTGTGGTAGCTGGCCCGGTTTTTAGACAGAAATTATACATTGTTTAATCAAGTCTTTTTAAGTCTTAAATGTTGCCAAAATTAAGAAGAATGTGTTGTAAAGCCACTAGGGAGAGTTTTGTTTGTTGAATGATAACATTTAACATGTAAAGAGAGAAGTGTGTAAATAAACATATTTAAACAAAAGTAAAATAGCTACTCATTATTAGGAAGAAAGAGCAAGTTGCATACGACACAAGTTTTCAAACTGAACAAAATCAAATCTTTAAATGAGTTAAACAATTTTTGTTGTTGTTTTTAAATAAAGCCAGCCATTTAGGTACAGAATATTGGAAGAAGTAATGCTTAGAAATGCCACATTAAATAATGGCTGTTAATTGAAACTGAAAATCTTTGTTGCCATAAAACTGTTGTGATATTAGACTGCTTTATTCAAACTAAAGCTGAGTGCAAGAAGATTTCAGAATAAGAATAAGATACAAATTTTTCTTAAAAGTAGGGTGCATTGAAATACACTTGTCTAACCTGGAATCGGTATTTTTTAAATTGTTTTAGGCTAATATGTTCACTTGAAAACAAAATAGTCTGATGCACATTCCAAAACACTTATTCTAGGATGGGCACGTATGTACAAGCACTCATAGATAATGTATATTGTTAGGAAGTGTAGTACAGCTTCTACAGATACATTTTTCTCATAAACAAATCTTGCCATGTTGTCTACAGACACTTGTACTTGGTACGTGGTAAATATTCCATAAGAGTTTTAACTTGTATTATACAACTACATGCATGTATGTCTAGCACTCATCTATTGATATATTTCTAGTATGAAATGTTAATCAATCATACTTCTTTCTGTATATTTACAATTCTGCATTCATATTCAGTATCAACACATTTGCATTTAAAACCAAGAGCTCCACTTACTAATTTGGAAGTTTCAAGTCATAAAACTGAGCCATTTAAAACCAAGAGCTTTGTTTATTGATTTGGCAGTTTCAAGTCATAGAACTGAGCAATTTCTACATTTGTGTTTGAATCAGAGGCTGTTTTACCCACCATCAATTTCCAAACCTTGTTTCAGCATTATTTAGACCCAAGTACATTATCTACAATTGCATATTAGCTACCTCTTTACTGACTAAAACAAGTCTTGCCAATATTCCAAATTATTATTATTTTCTTCAGATTTTGGGGGAAATCAATGATCTGGGAAGGAAGGAATTATTATTCTGTTCACATTTGGCTAGTTTGGGGTTTAAAAATACAGCCTTATTCAGAACAAGAGAGAACATATCGTTCATTTTAAATAATATTAATTGCCAAAAGTGATTGTGGTCAAATATATGATTTTTTGTCAAAACTTTTGTATTAAATCTCTTCAATAACAACTCTAAATCGCACTACAGTAAGTAAGATATAAACCAATTTGCTTTGTTATTCAATGTGGAAAACACTTGTTGCAACGCAAAGAATTGTTTGTTTCTATCCTCGTTAATGGGTTTTTCTAATAGCACCTGAATGAAATAAATCCATAACCAAAACCAATCTTACTTCAATAGATATAGTTCTACATGTAAAGTCTAAAATTGTTTGATACTGATAGCACTGAAAATATACAATGTGTTTGGCATACGTGTATGTACATTATTTTTCTTTTGTGTCTATTTAAATAAATACATGTATTTTAACTCCGAATGTGTATAAGCTGCACAAGCTATAAAGTCAATCCACCATATTATACCTTCCATTTGTACATAGACATAATGCATACATTGTTATAGCAGGTGTGACCACATGTACGTATGCCATTTATTATTATATTGGAGATTGTACACATGAATATTTGTAGTGTTTGCGTGAAACATGTACATTTGTATTGCGTGTTTTGTGTTGATGTATTATGTATACGTAGAAAGCAGATTGGACTATATATTATTGTCTTCCCTTTAATATGACAGATACGTCTCCTGTTTTTGTCCAACAAAGTAGTAATTTATTTTCACGTGCCGAGAGAACCATGTAAGCTTTACAGTGGTTTTTGCTCAATTTAAAAATGGTGATAAACTAATTGATATGTTCATCAATAAAAAGAACATTCGGTCCATAATTGGACTTTAGATTTTCAAAGCTAACAGTTGCCAATGGTTCGTGATTTTAATAAATGACTAAAATGAAATATAATTTATTATGATTCCTTTTTAATTTGGATTGATACGAATAATCATACAGTAATGCCTCATATTATAATCCAATCCTGTTTAAACATTGTTTTACTAAGAAAAATCTGAACTCTAACGTAAGGGATTATTAGTGTCATAATCAACGAAGCTAGTTTGAATATAATAATGCCGTCCTTTGAAGCTTTAAATTTTCATTGATGAAGATTACTTTTTTACCCACCTTAATATTGAGATTTTGAAACTGAAATTCTTTGGCTGTCAGCATTACAGGGTAAAAGACTTGAAATATTTGTACGAGATGTGATATTGTGGATTTTTTAATAATTAGCATATAATCAAGGATTTATACCTGCATCTCAATCAATCCTGTGAAGAATTCTCGCTATTGCCGATTGGCAATAAACCTCAATGACGAGGCACTGACAGAAGTTTCATGCCTCGTGCCATTTTTGTTACTTGATAATTTGCAGTAGGCTACGAAGTTTAGTCTATGTAAAAATGTGTTTTCTTTGACATATCGAGATGACATTCGTCAACAGAATTCCATGCAAAATTTCAGAATTATTATAGTCAATACGGTTCTTGCCAGTGATTTGGAGACAATTTGAGATTGAGTGATCATGAGTGTAAACTAGCCAGCAAAAAAAGTAGCGTCTGCACTACTGTATGCAATCAATGCGCCAGCTATTCCAATTTCCAATGCGCTATTGTGCACACGAATTGAGGTGTGTGCGCACAATTGCCAGGCTGTTGTTGTTGTAGCCTAAAGGTGATAGCGAGAAGAGCAACATGGAAAGTAGAGAGAGATGTTGGACATGTATGATTTCAGTCTTCTGTTTGTAGATGTGTATGTAATCATGACACCTACAACTTTTAACTAGAGTAATGTTGTTGTAGTTACAGTGCAGGTAAATGCAGTATTTTATGTGAATTTTATCAAAAATATATCAATATCCATGGATACTGTTTTTTGCTGAATTTCTCACCATTGGGAGCGGACACAATAATAACCAATTTTCCCATCATTTTATTTTTTACAAAATTGAAATTTTAGAGTGTAAACAAAAATGGCTGTATGTATTCTTCTTGGGCTTCATCAACAAAGTGATTTTACCAAAAGCTGGCCCTTTTAAATTTTTAAATGTGTATTCAAACATTCAATTTTATTCAAAAATGTCAGGAACAGTGGTGACCATTCCTAAATTTCAAGTAAACCTTTTTAAAGTCAGGAACTTGTGCTCATTATTACAGTTATAAGATATTCTTCCAATATGGGCGAAATTGGCTAGCATTGTGCTTGTTATACCATCCTGTGATCCATAAGTGTGCTAGACATTATTTTCAAACACTGTTTTTGTTTTGTGAGTTTCAATGGAAAGTGTACAACCCAACCGTCTTATTAACCCATTGCCAACAGGAACCTGATGGGTCAAGTATTAACTCTATGGGGATTGCACAATCTAGTAGGGACAGGTTAACCCATTACCTATGGGAACCTGGTGGGTCCTCTAAAGTCTGTATTAGCTCTATTGGGATTGCAAAATCTAGTAGGCAACAGGTTAGCTTGTTAACTCATTGCATAATGGGGATTTGGTATACTATACATATGTATGATAATTAAATGCCTACACGTAGGAGGGATCTGGTTTGATACTGCTTTAAACCCCAGCCCGAGTCGAAAGGTTATTTTAAGATGTCTTGGTTGGGGGTTTTTTTCAGATATTTTGTTGGTGTGTCATTACACAAATAAGTACATTTAATTGCAGCACAATGATAACATTTCACATATGTGAGAAAAACTTGTTGGCTTACATTTGCGGGAAGTTTGTTTCTGCTGTATATCAAACATAAAATAGTTTGCTATTTGTATGAACATTTCTTCTTTCCTTTAATAAGTATCGCTCATATACATACAAATCTTGGAGGAGACATTTGGGCATTTTACGCAGTATTGAATGTAATGAATATTCAGGGTGTTATAGTCTTCTTTGCACTCCGTTGAATATGAAAATAACTATAATATTTGCAGTAATTGGAGTTTAATTTTTCTTGCAGTAATATGAATGTATTAGTGTAGACTGCCAACTAATTTGGACGTGTATGTTTTCAATTAGTCCATTATTGAAGGTATTTAAACTGAAGTCATGTATTCTCTCTGGTGTAAGTTATAAATGGGACATTTTATCCGATATGTATTCAAATTTTTGTGCATTTTAGACAAACATATATGTTGATGTGTGTCATTGAAATTTTGCCAATGATTGTACAGATATTGTAAATAGATCTTTTTAGCTGCTTTATGATTTAAGTAACGAAGGGCTTATCATTAAGAGGAGCGCTTCTGTACCAGTGTTTATGTTTTAATTTTTTCCAACGACATTTATGGAAAGCTTTACTCATCATATAAGATGCCAATTACAACATATATTAGCTGTAGCGTATGTGTGATCATGTGATTAAATCCAGTCGTTACTCTCATGGTACTATAATGAGCAGATGGTAGAGGATCAGCATTGTAGAGGTAGACCGGGACATTTGGATTGGAGGATCTGATCTGATTGGGCGTGTTTTGCGTGACAAAACTTTGTAATTAACGTGACCAGGATTAATGGATGGATGGACTACATGTAGTTGTCATTGCATGCTGAATTAATAAAAATCAACCTTAAGTGAACAAACTTTCTTGTCCCATTAATTTGTGTGTGGCTTGATTTGCTGGATGATGTTTTGTGAAAGAGAACCCTTCATACCATACCCAGTCCAGAGATTTCCCATAGAATAAGTATGATACTTTTTGTTAGAATGTTACATCAATCTGCCCCTCAATAGACCGACTCATTAGCATCAAATTTATGCATTTTCCCTGTCCTTAGACATTAACCAGATTCAATAATAAGAATCCCAACTTGCATACATTACTTGTTGCTATGCCAGGAAAACTTTGTGCAACTTTCAGGTTCCTGTGAACCACCTTTGTTAATTGGGTATGCATATGATAAAGTTTGAATGTGTGAGTGCTGTTTTCTATGCAGAATAATTTGTTTGACGATACCTTTGTAAAGCATGTTCAGACCCTAATGAGGTACTGTGTATGATGGTGTGCGATTTTAAAAGTCTTTCAGGTTTGAATCTGGGACCTCCTGTGCATGAGGCAATCACTCTTACTGCTAAGCCACCATGCTTATTTACTTGAAAGATTGTAGTATTGAAGTGTTGAAGCTAAACAATGTTTGATATTGATGTTACAAGTGTATCCTCTGAAATTTGTGTCGAGTTTCTTTTGACTGACAATTTATATAATTCCTTCCCTTAAAACTCACCACTTTATATAATGTAGACCTACAGCGCTTTTGAACATTTTAGTTGGAAAATGTGATTTATAAATGCATTATTATTATTATTATTATTAAATGGTTCAATTATCACCCATTTGTATCAGCATGACCCTGTATTGTGACCCCCTATATATACAGTTTCTTATAATTTGCATGAAATATGAGCATCTTTCTGTGATTTTCTTGATGATGGTGTGAATGGAGAGAATAGACTAAGATATTTTCAGTTGTGATATTACTTACTCATTTAATAGGGTGTTTTTTCTTCTGAATTTGTAAATGGAAAGAAGATACAATGAAATATGCAGCAAATGACGATATTAATACATTCTGCAATTTATTAAATAAATTTAATGAAGAATATGTCCTAATAGAAACAATTTATTTCTTTCCAGAGAAAATAAAAGATATTTAAAAAAAAATGTTGTTGACATACAGTAATAACTTTATAAGCCTTGTGATTGTCAGAAACAGGAATTGTAACATAAAAAGTTACAATTAATTGTATGATTTAATCAATTGGTCGAATGATCAATAAATTGGTTGTACGATAAGTCCTAAATTTCAATGTGGGCCCCGGGCCCTGTAATAAAGATTTACAATTAATGGTATGATATAGTTAATTGCATTGTACGATTAATCTGAAATCTTTATGTTACAGGGCCCAGGTAAGCTGCTTAATCAGCAAACAATCAAAATGCGAGCAGAACAAATTACACAAAAAAACATATCCTAATCATACAGCTGCATTTGTATGTATTCCAGAAAAGAATTGCGGATTCAAAATATAAAGGGGGCTTCAGCAAACTCACTGGGAAACCAGTGACCAGGACCAGTGACTCTGTAGTGCATTTAAGATACAGAGCGTGGTTCGGATTCATACATCAGACGCGTGGTGCCATCTTGCGCACGGTGTGAAATACAGCACACTAGCCTAGTTTGATGCTGTTGTCCAAACATCCTCTGAATTGTTATCCACCTCGCTACCTACTGCCAACCACCACCCACCACCTACTGTTTCCTATCCCCCAGTGTAAATTCCTTTGTTTGTAAACAATGTACACCTTCGATGGCACTTCCCATTTCATTCATTGGATGCGTTTACATGTATTTTTCATTTGTCTAGTCCATAATCTTCTCTAATTAGTAATTAATCTTCTGTTTAGTCCATAATCTGCATTTGGAAATGTGTTTCAGGCTAAATATTTATGTAGAGAAATCAATAATACCTTGAATATTTTCCAAAACACTGGTTCTGGGCTGTCAAATGTACTCACCCCATTATTACTGAACTTTCAGAGCCATTATAGTCTCGCCAATTATAGTAGGGAATTTCAGTGAACACAATACTGTATAGCAGTCATAAAATAAATCTACATCTGTAAATTTGTTTGCTCGATAATAGAACAAGTCAACATTTATCAGGTACTTAAAAAATAGATGGTAAACATGGGATAAATTGAGGAAAAGAAGGTGAGTATTAACCCATCCAAGACACTTGATTTAAGTATTTCATCCACAGACCCTAGCAACCCTGAATGGGTGTTTTTTTTTAAGTGGACACAGTCATTTTCCTACTCTTTGCTGTAATGCACGGTATAACATCATTTTAAAACTACATTTTCAATCCAGACTGCTTGTATCATTGGCATAGTCAACTCTTTTAGAAAGAAATATTGGTGTTTTGGGGAAAGGGGAGTAGGGGTGGGGCAATTTGTGGGCTAGACCCCCCCCCCCCCCGACCCATTGAATAATTTCCATAGTCTGTATAAATAAATTTCAAAATATTCTCTCCCCTCCCCCCACTTTTTTGTCTTCAATTCCTATCTCTACAGGCTGTCGCTGGAGGTGAATGGCTTCACAGGACTGGGGATGCCCGGAGTAGGGGTCTTCTAGATGCTCTCTCATCATGCCCCCCTGCCACTACGCCCCTCTTGTGACCCCCTTCTTCGAGCCTGTACATCGTCAGTCTTCTTTGCCTCTCCTCATCAAAACTTCAATGAATATCCTCTGCTTCAGGGATGGATTAATCTGGACCATGCATGTCAGAGATTGATCTGCTACTAAATCACATTCATCTCTGGAGGGGGGCATTTTAGCACCTTCGTGGGCCCCTGCTTTGTCTCTTCTTCGTGCCCACATCATCCAGCTTAATCTCAAGTGGAAGATTGGACCACGCCTGTCAGATTTACTACTAAACCATGCTCATCTCTGTCTCTGGAGTAGGGGTCTTTTGAACCCCCTTGTGCTATGCCCCCCCCCCCCCCCCCCTACCCTTGTCATCTAACTCTTTCTTTCAGCCATGTCCTCTATTGTAAGGGGCAGAATGAATGGACCAAGCTTGACATAGATCTACTTATAAACTATTTATGAATTAATCTCTCCATTCTGAACGTTAAGTTTTTTTTATTGTTCTTGGGCGGAGGTCGGCCTGAAGAGAAAAAACCCCATCTACCCCCATTTCAGAACACATTTTTGACACATTTGTGATTCATTTGTGAGTTTACAATTATTGTAACTGCTACGGCAACAGCTAAAATACTTAATAATGGCTTCTTGACATTTTTGAATCACTGTTCCGTTTCCATTTTGGGTAATACTACATTACATGTTTAATATGTTTGAAGATGAAAAAAAGTTGAAAACCAAGCAATAAATTCATGAAATTATTTGTACTATGCCAAACATGAAAACAAGGTTGGAGTCCTTTATGATTGTATATTTCTAATACTTATGGAAAAGAAATCACAGGGTCTACTTCCATATATTTGATACAAAACTCTCCAGACATGAACTGGTAATCATTGAGGATGTTTCCAGTTGAAGCAGTACTTGTAATTTCCCCAAATAAAACTGCAACACTATTTGCTTACGTGCAGATGTAATACATGTAAGCATGTTGTGATCATTTGATATCCATCTGAAGTTTTATTTCATGGAATTACATTACATTGTTCATGTTATGGAGAAAAAAGGCATCAAAATGTTGTGTTTCAATTATTTAAAATTTATAGTAATGATGATTTTGGTTAACTTATCATACATCACTACCATGATTCTTAAATTTGCCATTATGCCCCATGAAATAAGAGCAATTACTTGCATTTTGGAGTGAGAGGTTAACAAAAAATCCCTGTCACATACCACATTACCATTGAATATTGCATTCACAAATTGAAGCTGGTGCTTAAAGCAATTTTAAGGCAATTAATAATGACCTTTTTCTAAATGCAATTATGGTTTGATTGTAATATAACCGTTTCTCATAACATTTTTCCAACTAGTACCTCATGCAATGATCTCATATTTTCCAACATTAAATTAATATCTGCTCAAATGGACCTTAAATACAATTATTTTAAAGTGTATTTCTCTTGAATAGCTGAATAATGAGCGAAGAAAATTCTACTTTGGTGAGGCTCTTGAATTAATAACAGGAGAGAGAGATAATGTATAGCTCCTTTTCCCCTTTTCTAATGAGCATAATAGTGCTGCATTGTAGTCATGATCGGACAGCAGTTCCAGCTTACAACTGTGTATATACATTGAAGAGCAAGCCGACTCAATATTGCATTTTCTTTCCTTTTTTCTTTGAAAACGTATAGTTACCTACATTGGGTATTTGTGTGAAGATTTAAACAGTAATGAGGCTTCCACTTTAAATAATGAAGTCAATAATTTATGTGTATAGAAAAATATTTGGAAGAAGTATACATTTGTCAAACGATTTGATATAATTGATATAACGATGTTTTTAATGTTGACTGAAGATGTATGGAGTAATAACCGTCCAAGTAAGTGACTTGGTATTAAGTAAGACGTGTAATCAGCAATCTTGTATAGACATTTGTACAGAAAGTAGGACATAATTGAAAACAGAGTGACAATTATTATGTTTAGAAGAAGAAAACAAATATTATATTTCTGTACCAATTATTGTGTACAACAAAATGTGTATTCATTTTCATTCAAATCTGAAGGGTAATTAGTAGTTATCATAGAAAGGCATGCAAGTCGATTGTGTTAAGGAAATCAACTGCAGGAGAATCGGATGGAAACGACTTAAATACAGATTGATATACTAGTCTTCTCAGTTTCAATTGAAGATGGAAACTTAGACTTAAATACAGATTGATATACTAGTCTTCTCAGTTTCAATTGAAGATGCGTTTGATGAATTTTTGATTATATGGAAATTATTGTAGTTTTTATGTGTATGTTATATCTAGTTGTACAGTTCCACAATGTATCATAGCCAGAGAGAAAGGTATAAGAGACGAGGTAGATATAGTATTGCCACAGATATAGTATATATATGCTTAGCCTTTAATATAATCAAGGCACTTCTTGCTAGTCTTCACTCAATGTTACTGAATACCACACTCTACACTACTTACATGTACCTCACAGAACATGTGATTTCCACTACATACATGTATGCAAGTCACTCGCAGTCAGTGGGGATTATGCAGTTATGGATTTGTAGCGTTGGATGAGGGCAGCAGCCAGAAGCGCCTTGATTAAAGGCTACACACAGATGTATGCTATCTGTTTTTTATGTACAGACTCATAACTAGGTCTTTGTATAATGATGAATATTTTGGTCAGCGGACTGCAACTATTATCAAGGTCATGCCAGTCATTTTATTGAAATTTTAAGAAGAAAAAAATATATGATGCGCAATAATCTGTGGGGTATTCTCCTGCAGACTCGTTAAATGTTTGTAGTGAGATGATTTTCATGTACCGGTAATAAAAAAAAATGTTTGTAATTGTATAGTGTGTTAATTTGTTGTATTACAGTTTGATCTGGAAGTTTTTTTATAATATATATGGGAAAGTACTGCTTGAAAATGCAACTCATTAAAACAGTTATATTATAAACAATTACAAATTGATGATTTATTGGAAGAGAAAATGTACAGATGCTTAATTATTTTCTGCAGTTGATGCAACAGAAATCTAACAAAATTGATATTGAACATATGTTTATTTGTATTCTGTTGGATGTTATATTATCATTGAAATAATAGTTATCGTATCTATCAAACTAGCCATGATAATCATTGCAAAGTATGTTTTCAATTATGAAATTGGTTTCATATGGCCTAAAATATCAACTGACATCAGATTTAAACAATATATAATACATTGGAATAAACACTGAACATTTTAATTGAATTTTAAAATCTTTGTTTTGCTACTAAGGAAATTAAATTTATTTGGACATTTGGACTTTGGATGGCAAAATGGGCAACTCCAAGGTAACCCCCATTTGGATGACTTGCTTATAATCTAAATTAAAATTAACCATTTATGTTTTGATTCAATGCTATAAATACCTGTACAAGGCGTTGAATTAAAAGATGTATAACTTTTATACTAAGTTAAAACGCTAGAAAATTATATTTGAGTTACAAGTATCTGAATTTGATTGAGATAATCAATTGAATATTACATTTTGCTTTTGAAGCTGCTGCTTTCTTACTTGTGTTAAAATACAGTAATGTTTATCTTGTATCTTTTCTGTGTGAAATATGTTGTATTTATAGTTTTCTCTATGCAAGTATAAAAGAGGTTTGGTCCTCTAAAGTTAGCACAAAATTGTTTGCTTTTATTTCAACATTCTAAGTTTTGAAAGTTTATGGTATTTGCAAATAAATTTCGCTCATATTTTATGACTTTGCTGGCTATATATCTGAAATCTTTTCTGAAATTTCATAATTGCAAGACTCATTATGCTAAAAAACATAGTTTCTACTATTCTGCTATTAGAATAAAGTACTTACAGATATCCATATGAATGCTAATTTATTATATGATATAAAGCCAATCAAAAATTTCTCAGCCTTTAATAGATACCACGTTTTATGTTCATTTAGTTCTTCATCTATATTCAAATAGAAAATAACTTGAGACAAGTACTGAAACTTCCAAATTTAACTTATTTAACATTATTTGTATGTTTACTCTAATATTAAAACAATGTATTCATATTAAAAGTATCAGTGAAACTGGTACTATATCATCATATTTGCATTCCCAAACTTTGTATAAATCTGCAGAAAAATACTTTTGCCAAATCTTGTACATATTTACTGTATTCATTGCTCTTATACTCTACCGATGTTTAGATTGAAACATCATACTCAAGTTAAATAGAACATCTGATTGAAAAGTATGATTTTAAAAATTAAATTTATTAAAAAGGGTAATTTGAGACAATTTTAGCTGTGCAAACTCGAGAAGTATGCCATACATTGTACAACATAAATTGAATTAACACAAGGAAATCAAAAGAAGTGACAACTCAAAACAGATATTTATTTGCTGTCTTTGTGCGAAGGTTTATAAATGGAAGAAAATATTTATTCCAGGAGTGTGTGTTCATCATTTGATATGCTGAATAAAATTAGACATTGATATCAAAATAACTGGCTCTTACACTCATTTAATTTCTTGTCAGTTTTGAGTTTGAAATGTAATATGTCATTTTCTACCAGTAATGTAATTTCCAAATGATTGATGGTATGATTGTGTGTTTAAAGAGAAGCCAAATGCTGGCATTTTCTCTTTCTGTTTATACAGATAAGAGCATGATTCCCATCACTTCTAGGCATATTTTTCCTCTTGGGTATCACTAACAATCAAAATAATCAATGCTATTTAAACCACTATCATCTGTTTTGACTGAAGACTAGAGGCTGCCATCTTTTCCAACTGTCCCATATGAAATGTCATTCAATTGGCAGTAACAAAATTTGGTTACGTAACCACCGACATAGCAGCAGATTCAACAACAGCAGTTACATACTCCCTTTTGTTAGTGCACACTCAGAAGTTAAGGGATGTACTTATCAGT
The DNA here is from genome assembly GCA_037951105.1 of Echinarachnius parma. Taxonomy (NCBI): domain Eukaryota; kingdom Metazoa; phylum Echinodermata; class Echinoidea; order Clypeasteroida; family Echinarachniidae; genus Echinarachnius; species Echinarachnius parma. Next base: position 26,234 of record JBAMJV010002239.1, on the reverse strand, counting down.
AAAAGTAAGCGGTTGCCAGCGTTTGGCTCTCCTTTAATGATTTTTTTTTTCAAGGGAAATATTTAAAGGGGTAATCCGGGCCTGATAAAACTATTCGTTATTTGAATAAGCAGAACAAGAGGAATAATTGGTGAAAATTTGATCAAAATCGGACAGGAAACACGGGAGTTATACCTATTTGAACATCATGTAGTAATGATCGATCGTTTCAAATTTGCCGCCAAATGCAACATCATGCACGAGCAACTCGCCATAGCTTTAGTACATGAATATACACTTAATTCTCATTTTAATAGCTAAAAATTAATTTTCTCTGCTTGTTTTCACGAATTCATAGAAGAATACTGATGGGCCAACCTCATTGGAATTCTTTAGCTCATAAATTTGCTTTGTTATGGAGAAAATCAAATTTTGTAAAATTTCCATGTAGAAGTTAAAATGGCTGCAGCTCGCAAGTGACGTCACGATCGATAGCAATTGCGAACGATACTAAAAATCGGAGCAAAGTTCATCCTGTCATAACTTTTTTATTGCTCTACCGTTTTGGCTCAGATTTTCGATCATGATTCTTCATATTCACCTCATTTTATAGCAGACGTCACATTTCTTGGGTGGAATTCCCCTTTAAAGCATTTTTTTTATTACAAGGGGAATTATATACAGTACAGGAGACTTGATTTCACGTTTTCTTTAGTTTTCTTTGTTTTTACAATAATTTTGTACAGAAATTTGACAATTGGGGTGGGAAAAATTACACCTTGCACCAAGAACATACAGACAGACATACTGACAATCATGAACACACACACATACATAACACATTGAAGCACACAAATATAACACAAAACTCAAAACCACAGGTACGCACATTAACATGAATCAATTGCGTATCATCATTTCATTGCAAATACACTAACATTACAAAAATTAATGTAACTAATTATTAATTATCCAAACTTATGCGCCCCTTGCAAAATGTATGCTCACTTTGGATTGAAGGGAAAGAACAGTTCTGGTTTAGAGAAATTAGGGGGCACTTCAATTATCTTGTGGGGTAGAGGTAATGCAAAAATACACAATATTCCCCAAAAAGGTATTTGTTATATTTAAAAATCCATCCATTAACAGTTGGTTACTGGTATATCCACATATAAAGTAATTATTCTATTAAAACTTGCAGATTTTTAACTTTTACTTGTCACATTGCAAAATCACCAATCTGAAATGTAAGAAATATCATATAACTGGCACATTTGTGAAAATATACCTAAATTTGTTTATGATTCTGATAAATTATCTCTCTTGTTGATGTTTATGTTATAAAGAAAACTGCATTTACAAGACAAAAAAAAGAAGGTTTAATCATTGATGTAAAGTAAATAGCACCAACTTGAATTAAATCGGCCTCCTAAATGAGCTATTCAAATAATATAATTGTAAAGCGTTTAGAGATGATTATTAGGCGCTATATAAATTGAGTACCGGTATATTATTATTATTATTGAGATTTTTTCTATCAGTGAAGCATGGTAGAATGGTAGATTTTAGGTTTCAATGATAAAATACATGTTTAAGTCATTAACAATTCAGTTTGATCAGAGCTGTGACCAGGAATTTTCTTTCCCTTTAAAATCCATGAAAGCATGAGCTTTGTAGGATACTACATGGAGCCTATTGAGTCTAGTGGCGTCACCTCATATTCACAGGCAAATGATCATTCATCATTCTCAAAGTAGAAAATAACCCTCTATTTTGCTGTGTTAAAAGAACATTTTCAGCAAATTAAACCCCTTTATAACACAAAAATGGAATATTGGCAGACCAAAATAATTTGTTTGCATTTTGAGTTAAAACTCATCCTAAAATTTGTATCCTTATTTCTCATTTCAGCAAACCATGTCATGAAAAAACAACCACATTCATATCAGCGAACATTTAATGTTTGCAAACACATGTGAAAATGACCTATCCCCCTTTTAAAGCTATTTTGTGAATGGTCTGAATGCATGCACATATAGCCAATGTGAAGTGACACCACCAGTCTATTACAAAGACTTTGATTGAAAAGACTATTTGTCTCAATAGATTATATATATATTAAAACCATACATATGATAAAAGAAACACACAAGTTAGGGAAGCTTTTCATTTTAGTCAGTGTTCATTTCATTATTTGAATATCTCTTATTCACAATTTGTGTATTAAAGATTTGTATACAATACAAATGATTCCTTCTTGATGACCTATAAATACAACCTGCATATGCACGCAATACATGCTTCACTCTTTCTGCTGTCAACATTCTCATTGAGAACAAAACATATATGATGTGCACCGCACAACTTTATAACCAATACCATTGTAAGATTCTTCTAAATTATATTATAATTATGTGATATTTTCATAGAAAAGAGACAATGTTTACCTAGTGAAAAAAAGTACAAATTGATGTCAGATTTTATCCTTGATTATTCGTGCAAAGTATCCAAATTGGGATACAATGAACAACTGCAGTATCCTCATTCGAATAGTTTTGACCACAACTGAAAAGCGTTCCGGAAAGCTGTTCAATTCAATCTTAAATATCTCTGTCATTAGGGGGATATCTAAAAATCAAAACCCATTTCATTATTCTGTTACCATACGCTGAACAACAAGGTTCAAGAGTAGTGTGAAAGCTGGAAGTCATAAAAAAGCTCCAAGTGAATTTGATTGAATTTAACAAAGCTCACTTAATAGATCACTTTAAAATTCTACTACATAGCATATATTATACATTAATAAATATGGGGCAAATCATACATAAATATACCTACATGTGGTTCATTTTCTGTACATTTCTGTATCTCTTTAAGACTTTAGGAACGGTCCCCAAAATACTTGGGCAGTCCTGAGTTATTCTGAATCAAGAATGCTTGTTTTACCGAAATATATTCACAAGGGGTTAAAGGTAACACAGCCTCATATTAAATGTAGGAATTCAAGCTGTTTTCAGCATTCACATTTATCTTTTGCAAAAATAAAATCAATGGCTGATAGAAAATCAGTGAGAACAAAAATGAATGGTACAACACAAGAATTAAGACAAGTTCAAGTTCAAGTTCAAGTTCATATTCAAGGATATTTTCTTACATTTCTTCCACACATGTTGATATAACTTCATGAAGAAAAAAAAGATAATTTAAATTATAAAATTAAAATAACTTACAATCTTTACATTATAACCATCAATTCTATTTGGAGATCAACAAATCTGGAAAAATGTGTTTGCTATTGTAAACCTTGGACAGTATGGATTACACAACTGTTCTTAATAATTCACTTAAAAAACAAACAATTTAGGTAAGCGAATTTAGAAACAAAATGAAAATCTGACTGCTTTCTCAGAGATTATCAAAATAAAAAGACCTCACCAGAAATAAGATCATGATGTCAGACCTCCCAAAACATTTCTTTCATCCATTAACAAAAAAATGAAATGGAAGAGAAAGTCTACTGGGTATTCCCCCCAATGTGCACAGTGAGCTCTCCAGCATTCTCTCCAACCACAATCTGGTACTGTATGTTATCCTTGATCTCAATACCAGCCTCATTCATGGCTCTTTTAATATTGCCCAAGATGTTTTCATGCATTTGTTGCTCCAGGGCAGCAGCAGACTCCCCAGGCCCAGGCACCAAAGGAATCTCCTGCGCAATCTTTGGTACCACCTCAAAGTTCTCCTGCCCCTGGTTTTCTGTGCAGACATTCTCGTGCTTCTTCAGCGACTTTTGATACTTGAAGGTCAAACCACATCTTCCACACATGAAAGGCTCCACACCAACATGGATGATTAGCTTGTGCCTCCGTAGACTGTTCATCCGGGTGAACTTGGCATCGCACAGGTTGCAGGCATGGATCTTCTCACCGGTGTGAGTTACCATATGGTCTTTCAGGCTCCCGGACTGGGTGAAGCGTTTGCCACACTCGGAACACTCGTAGGGCCGAGCTCCTGTATGGGTGCGAATGTGGACTTCAAGCTGCTGTTTCTTATCAAACATCTTCTGGCAGAGCTCGCACTGAAACCGCTTCGTGCCCTCGATTGCTGGACATTGGTGCTTCATCATCCATCGCAAGTACCTGAACATCTTCCCGCAGTGGGCACACAGATAGGCCCTCGGTGGCACATTCCCCTGAGCATCTTGCCGATGCACTGACTTCATATGCACATGAAGGGAACTAGCCTGTTTGAACGCCTTGTGGCATTGGTTACATGGATAATTCTTTTCTGCAGAATGCACATTCATATGAGTCTTGAGGTTGGTGCGTGTGGTGAACTTCTTCCCACAAATGGAACACTCATGTTTTTTGTCGCCCGAGTGGGTGAAGCTATGGTTTCTGAGCAGGGCTCTTTTAGCAAAAGTCTTGCCGCACACGTCACATTTAAGAGGCCGTTCTCCGGTGTGTGTTCTCACATGTTCAGTCAATAGGTTACGTCGAGTGAAGGTCCGACCACATAGTTTGCAGTCAAATACCTTTTTCGGTGCATTCAGGCACCTGTGACTCTCCAGGAACCTTGCATACATGAAGGACTTGTTGCACACCGCACAGATGTAAGGCCTGATCCCAGTGCAGATGTTTCTCCCTATGTGTTTCTGAAGGCACCGCTGGGTTTTGAATTGCTTCTGACACGTCTGACATGTGTGGTGTTTCCCCTCTGCATGGGTCTCCATATGTTCCCTCATCATTGCCTTTAATCTAAAACCCTTATTGCATACATTGCAAACATAAGGCTTCTCATCACTATGAGTTTTCATATGTTGACTCAAATACCTCTTTGCAGAGAAAACCTTAGCACACTTTGCACAACCAAATCCTGCTTTATTATTGTCCTTATCCCCAACTTGACCAGTATCAGACTCACTTTCATCTTTAGGCAATCCATTCTGGTCCTCTTCATCATTATCCTCCTCCACCTCAGCAATACTTGGAAGATTAGTATCTGAAGATGCTATTGAGTTTTGAACATTTGTTTGCATCTGCTTACTATCAGCATTTTTCCTCTTTAGTTTCTTTTTCAGCTTTCTTTCGCACGACCCCGACTTCATGTGCTGCCGAAGGATTCTAATCTGCTTGTACTTGGAGCCACATTTCTCACACTCGTACGGGCGGTCCGTCCTGTGAATGGACTCATGGTCCAGAAGTGTGATCTTCTGCTTGAACCGCTGTCCACAAACCCCACACTCAAATGGCCGCTCATTTGTGTGTACTCGCCGATGCACTTCTAGCAGGCTCCCCGTGATGAACTGCTTCTCACAAATGTCACATTGATATCTGTTCTCGTATCGCACTTCTCCAATGGTCTTGGTGGGGATCTTGACCCTGAACTCCTGGTGTTTCTTGACCCTTTTCATCTGCACCTCTCCTGTGTGGAATTTCATGTGCTTCTTCAGAGTTCTCTCCTGTGTGAAAACCTGCTCACATTCAGGGCATGCGTGCTCCTCATTCGCATGAGTGGTCATGTGACCAACAAGGGCGCTCTTCTGAGTGAAAGTGCTTTGGCATAAGGTGCACAGGTAGGGACGTTCCCCAGTGTGTCTGCGCATGTGGACTCTCAGGACATGGTCGTTGACGAACGACTCCTTACAAATGTCACAAATAACTCTTCCACTACCTCTTTTCTTCTTTGCTTTCCTTCCCAGATTTTCCTTTGTTTCATAAATGTCCATGCTTTCTGGCGAAGAAGACTCGTTTTCCAACAATCTTGTGATCACTTCACTACCACTATCTTCATGGAAGAGTTTTTTGTTGCTTGCATGTTTATCCATGTGAGCATTCAACTTTTCATTTGATGAAAAGAATTCCATACAAGTCTGACACTGAAATAAATGTACAACGGTATGAGCTTTTTGAGAAGTCCTTCTAGTCTTGTGTGGGGACTGATGCCCTGTTAAAGCACTTTTTTGATCATCCATCGTGGATATTTGGTTGTTCGTATTTGAGTGCTTTAACAACTTTGTTCTTACCAGTCAATCGACAATGTAAGCCTGCCTGAAATAAACAGTCCTCGGGTGTCCGCAGAGGGTTTTACACACTTGTTACTGTTGCCTGGGAAGCTGGACAGAAGGGTCAAAACACAAAGAAAATCATTTAGTTACAGGTATGCAAAGGTAAGGTCGAGCTGTACAATATTGAAAATATGACATTTGTGTCTATTAAATCTTAACAAATATGGATGGGTAACAAGATAAATTGTAGCTTTGTGACATCAATAAATTTTTACCCACCACTAGAAAAAAGAAGAGCAAGCTTATGCATGTGTTGGTTGCATACCTTAATATGTCCATGGTAATGTATGAATTTAGTCTTGGAAAAGGAAATTTCATTTTACCTTTACCACAATTCTTTTAGTCAACTCCCTAATTTTGAAATTGATCTAGGGTAATGATATCCTACCTATTCATTTCTGACACATTGGAAAGTCATATTTTCAATTATGTTTTTAATCAACCTATTAAAGCTACCTGTAATTAAGTAATTATCTTTGTAGTCGGCTCCCAAAGTTTACAATAGCACACACACTTTTGACTAGCCCTATCCATCCATATCTGGTGTAGACACAATAACAGACAGAACATTTATGTCATATTTTCAACAATGTGGCTTTAACAAATATTTCTCAATGTTATACATAAATAATCTTATGAATCTATCTTATAAAATGTGATTTTCAATTACTCTGAACATGTAATATCAAGATAGACAAATTGTGTAACATTCTAAAGTGATCATCAACTATAAGACAAGTGTTGGAAGTGTTCCCACTGTATTATCATGACACAATAACAATTTCTTCATTGATCTCTACCGATCACAACGCAGCCATTAACAATCCTCTGCACTCCACTAATCATCTTCCAAATCAAAATGAATCAAGACCTACAAAATGATTGCATTATAATAATCATACTCTATTACAATTTCATTGACACTTTGAATAGCAGAAAATAGAAGTGGGGGAAAGGATGTGTCATCATGATGCAGAAACCACTTCTTCATGGTGATCTACCGATGATACCACAGCCATCAGCAACTCTTCTGCACTCTGCTGATCCACTTCTGACTGAGTCTGAATCTGGATCTCATGAATACTCTGATCAATCTCAATCTGCTGTGGATCCTGGATGAAGTGCAGCACATGTCCATCGTGCTCTTCTACAAGGACCTGTCCTTGGTGGTCTCCAACAAGCACTTGAGCATGCTGGTCTCCCACAAGAACTTGTTGGTCTTCAACAATGACCTCAAACCCAGGATGTTCCTGTATGATCTCCAGTAGTGGTTTATCATGAATGATGACATCACCCAACGGTACCTCCTGAGCATGATCGACCTGCACCATAGCAGCCTCTGCCTGATCTTCCTCCACGGATGCATCGTTGATGGCCTGCTCAATGTCCTCAAGAATGTCAGTCAGGGTCTTCTGTTCAGAATCCACAGGAGCATGGAGGACTTCATGCTTCTTCAGAGCCTTGTAGTACTTGAAGGTTGCCCCGCAGTGGGCACAAATGTATGGTTCTACCCCAGTGTGAATAATCAGTTTGTGTTTCTTCAGGCTCTTCATTCGCAGGAACTTGACATCGCACTGATCACATTTGAACTTCTTTTCCCTGGTGTGAGACAGCATGTGATCCTTCAGGCCACCCGACTGGGAGAATCTCTTGCCGCACGTGGGGCATTCAAAGGGCTTTTCACCCGTATGAACTCTCATGTGGATTTCTAATTGCTTGGCTCGATCAAACTGCTTGTCGCATGTCCCACATCTAAAACGTTTCATCCCATCTACTTCACAGAAATGGCGAAGGAGCCTCTTCAAATGATGATACGCTTTGCCACAGTTAGCACACATGTAGGTCATTTTCCGAACACGGTCACCCGTCACCGTGCCATGTGATAACTCTTTGTGTGCTTGAAGAGCCCTCAGACGTGGAAACTCCTTGTCACACTCATCACATGGAAAGTTTCCATCAGCATGAATTCCTTCATGGTACAAGAGTGTGCTGTTATGGGCGAACCTTTTCCCACAGTACTTGCATTCGTATCTCTTTTCACCGGTGTGAACACGTTGATGTATTCTGAAGTTAGCTACCTTTGCAAAAGTCTTTCCACATGCATCACAGATGAAGGGTCTTTCTCCAGTGTGTGTCCTCATGTGCTCTTTGAGACGATCTCTACGCTTGTATGTGCTGCCACAGTCTCCACATTTATAGACCTTTACTGGGGTGTCGGAGCAATGATGACTTTTCAAGTATCGAGCATACATAAATGCTCTTCCACAAACATTGCATTTGAATGGACGGATTCCTGTGCAAGAGTTCCTACCTGAATGATTTTGCAGGCAACGCAGAGTCTTGAAACTTTTACTGCAATTTTCGCAGGAGTAAGGCTTCGTTTCTGCATGTGATTTCATATGGTTTTCCAGGTCTGTTTTGGTTCCAATGAGCTGACTACAGATACTACAATTGAAGGAGTTCTCTTGACGAGTTTGGGATTCATTCAGTTCTTTCATCTCTTGAAATGACTTCCCAGAATCCTCATAATGATGACCATCCTTAGAGAAGCAAGGAATGTTGTTATCATCATCAAGCTTCCCATTACCAAGAATGTCCTCCACCTGCTCTACATTTTCAAGCGCTTTACAAACAGAGCCTCTATCATCACCAGTATTTTGAAATGAAAGTAAATCTGGACTATCTGAGTCTAAAATTGCATCAGACACTTCCTTGAACATATCTATTTGTGATGAGGCTCCCTCTGTTGAAGCGACTCTATGGAGATTAACATCAGCACAAACCTTTAGAGTCTTATGTCTTTTTAGACTTTTAGCCATTGTAAATTGACATCCACAGTCATCACACTTGAAGGATTTAGAAGTATGGGTTGCCTGGTGTCCCTTCAAGTGACAAAGCTGTTTAAATCCCTTTCCGCAGGTCTTACAGATGAATGGTCTTTCATTGGTATGGACCCGTACATGAACAGTCAACTCCGAGACGCGCTTGAACTGTTTGTCACAATGGGGGCATTCAAAGACTTCAATGAAGGTTTTACCGTCTTTCTCCGGCATGTCAGAATTCTTATCCTGAACACTTGATGGGATGCGAATTTTCCTGTAGTCTCTGTTGACCTTCTTCCTCTTCATCTCCTTGCCTCCTGTGTGGAAGTCCATGTGTCTCTTCAGACTCCTTGCCTGGGTAAATTTATATCCACAAATTGAGCATTCATGCTTTTCCCCTGCATGTGTATCGAGATGAAATTGCAGAGCACTTCTTTGTGTAAAAGTCTTTTCACACAGCGTGCAGTGATAAGGACGCTCACCTGTGTGGGTTCGCCTGTGAACTAGCAGAGAGTACTTATCAGCAAATCTCTTCTGGCAAATCATGCAGGTCCTTCTTCTCTTCTGTTTTGATCCAGTTTCACCCTCAAATGCATCTGTATCCACCTCCTTAGGATTACTATCATCACATAATTTTCTTTGACACAATGCCTTCTTGACATGCCTTCGTAAGCTACTGGGCCTTGTAAACAGATAGCCACAGACGGTGCAGTGAAGTTCTTGAACATCAATGTCTTTGTAACTATCATTGCGCTCAGACTTTCTCGCAACATCTGTTTTACTCTCCACCTTCCTGCCTTGTCTGATGTTGATAGATTTCTTTTCAGAGAGAGACAATTTCTGTGATGTGACAGACTTCTTTGATTTAGTTACTGTAGCATTGGCTTCTGATAAATTACCTTCTGGTTTTCTCTCTTGGCTTCGACTTTTCATGACCACTTCAATAGAATCATCCTGGAATCTTGATGGCAGTCTTCGGTTGGACCTCTGGGCTCGCCTAGAGGAAGTAGTAGAATCTGCCATGGTTGATAGAGTTTGAAACCTTCCCGTCCAAATAAATCTGTAAAGTATAGAATAATAGAATTCACAATTAATTAAACAAAATAACAGTGAAGTTAATATATACAACAAGCAGAGACTTTCCCCTTTTTCCGAACATTCCCTTGATTATAATTGTTGTATGCAAAGAAAGTTGTAACACGATTAAAAAGAGGACCATCCTGTACATGATTCCAATGGGTGGGAAGCACTACAAAAATTGACAAATTTATTTAACATTTAAGGTTTTTTTTTAAAAGAGCAAAGAAAATAGGGTTTATATTTTAGAAAGAAATTCAAGTTTAAACATATTCAAGCAACACAATCACATGGTACACCGAAGTGACTTTGGCCAGTTTTTTTAAAAGATGTATTTTCATTGAGCCTCACTTACTTGAACAAATTTCTTTTCTTTTTTTCAATATATTTTGTATATGGTAATATAAAAATCAGAAATTTATTCAAGTAATTGGGCCTCGATAAAAAAAATACAAGATCTTTCTCAAAAACTGGCCAAATTTCCCCCGGTTTATGGTACCAGGTATATCATGTAACATTAACATCAATAATCATATTCAAACTGGGGGGAAACATTGCCATTGATATTGTGGACTCACTTCTTAAAGAACTAGCAAATGAAACCAGATTTAAAGTCTACCTGACTGATGCATACAGGTAGACCTGTATCCTTGGAATCAGGCATTAGCAGTGTGCTCTGGAGTGGCCACTGGACATACAGTAGCTTCCTGAAACAAAGAATAAGGAACCATAAATTCAGGGTATAACGAGAGCATTTTACATATATTTATCAAAATGATTTGTCAGAAGTGTTGCCCCCAACTATTCAAATTCTGGCTCTGAAAGTCAATCAAATTTGAGGGACATTATGCCACCATAACTTGTACCCTCCAATCCTGTTTTAGAACAAAAGTGTACAATAGTTACTCATGGGCAATTCCAAGCAAACGCCGTGACGGTCAGAGGGTGTTTCTCACAATGAAAGTCCAAATAACTCATAAAATCTAAATATCTAGAACCAACTTTTGATATGCATCTGTAACCACTATCCTACCAATAATTTACAATAGGCAAGAAAACCAAAATTCCCAATAAATTATTAATTATGAATATCAATATCTGCCGTAACGCCGTGACGGCAAAAAGACATGGGTTTCTTACATGCTAAGAAACTAAGTAAACTCTGTGAACTACAGGAACATTTTGCACTTTTGTCACATTGATTCTTTGTACTAGACATCAAGCTAGAACATCCAAATAAAAATGTAGAAAAAATCCAATGCTCATAGTAAATATGATATCATAAATGTATCTATGCACTGTAACGCCGTGACCTCTGAATTGTACATGTTATATATATGGGAGATATTAAAGAGATGAATAATATGATATAATTTTAATGTAGTGATCCAGAATCAATAAAGAACTAGATGAATGGGTGATATAACCAAGATGCTATTTAATGATCATCCGCATGACACAAATTTGCAGCACAGTGCCCTCTATTGATCAAAAAATCTTTTATGACATAATTGAAATTCTTATCTATTTCAGAAGTTAGTTAATGGAACCATCAAATATTAAAACCAAAATACATACTTAAATGTAACAATGAAATATGAGACCTTTGACATCTGACCTTTGACCTTGTTTCTCAAAATAACATACAAATGTTTAATTGTTGGTCTGCACAGTGCATATTTGCAAGTGATTTGTTTCATGTAACATGATTTCAGAATTAGTAAATGTTTGTTTTTGAATTGGTAATTATCCGAGTGACCTTTGACCTGTGCCCCAAACAGTTTCAGAAAATTGTCTTTTACCTACAGTACTCTTTCTAACATTGATTCTGGAACTTAATTGTGAGAACAAAAAACAACAATATTTTGACCTGTTGACCTATGACCTCCCATGACCCCATTCCCTAATCAGGTCATATACTTCACTGGACGCATACCAGTATTATTATCATGTTATCCTTCAAGGATTCTCAAACTATCTTGATAATAATATAATTTTTGCATATTTGTTAGCTATGTGACCTTTGACCTTTGACCTCATGGACCAAAATCATATCCAATAATCCGTACCTCTAAATACATGGATTGTACAAAGTTTGAACGAAATCCATCCAACGATTCTTGAGATATTGCAAAAACTAGATGGATCTTCGATTGCGCGCAATCGAAAATTATGCCTCCGCTATCACGCGATTTTAATATCAAACCAAAATTAACATGCACTGATTTAATTTTTAAAAATATGTTTCATATATTTTGAGTCCTGTGACCTTGACCATATGACCCCAATCTTTGATGGCTCCCTAAAAAACATTCAGGTACGAAGTTTGATTGAAATCTGACATTTAGTTCTTGAGATTTTGGCATTACAAGCTTTTTTGCATGTATAATGAGTCCCGTGACCTTGACCTCAACCTCATGACCCCAACATTTTATGGCTACGTTGACTCTTTATGATACATTCAGGTACCGAGTTTGATTGAAATCTGACATTCAGTTCTTGAAATTTTGCCATTACAAGCCATTTTTCGCATACATATCGAGTCCTGTGACCTTGACCTTTGACCTCATGACCCCCCAAATCTAATCAGATCAGTCGCACCCTGATATGTACACTCATACCAAGTTTGAAATTGATCCGTCAACCGGTTCTTGAGATATCGCAAGAACGAGGCATTTTTGTGCATACATTGAGTCCTGTGACCTTGACCTTTGACCTCATGAACCCCAAAATCTAATCAGATCATTTCCACCCCAATATCTACACTAATACCAAGTTTGAATTAGATCCGTCAACCGGTTCTTGAGATATCGCGAGAACGAGGCATTTTTGCATATATATTGAGTCCTGTGACCTTGACCTTTGACCTCATGACCCCTAAAATCTAATCAGATCATTGTCACCCCAATATGTACACTCATACTAAGTTTGAAATTGATCTGTCAACTGGTTCTTGAGATATCGCGAGAACGAAAACGGGACGGACGGACGGACGGACGGACGGACGGACGGACGGACGGACGGACGGACGGACGGACGGACGGACGGACGGACGGACGGACGGACGGACGGACGGACGGACGGACGGACGGACGGACGGACGGACAACCCAAAAACATAATGCCTCCGGCCACTTCGTTGGCGGAGGCATAAAAAGAACACTGATGTACAGATGCACATACAGACAGACGGACATACAACCCATACACATACATGACTCGGGTAACTTTGAGATGGAAACATCAACTGACCCTATTCATATAATTATAGCATGAGCAATGCCCAAGCATACCTACAAAAAATATCTTACACTATTTGATTATGTCTACTGTGTTATGTCAATGGGAATCCAGTAGGTAGCGTCACGGCGTTACACAAAACGTAACGCCGTGACCAGATTGATATTGATTATATTAATAAGTGGTAAAAGATAATGCTGCTATTCAGTATGCATATTATAGCCCTATGGGCTAATACAGAGAAAACAAAAAATTATTTAATTCCTATTCATATTTTTCCAGAAATATTAAAAATATATGTTTTTAGTGTAACGCCGTGACATATTAATGATTGTAAATGAGACAGTCACTGAAGCGGAACGAAGAGCGAAAATGACGAAATTGATATTTATCTGAAAAATTGAAGCAATGATCCTATCAACACTGAAATAAAATTTTATGAAAACTCCTTTTCGCAGTTCTTTTATGCTTAATATTTAATTGAATGTTTTGTGAAAATAACTGAAAATTAATTTATGCTATATATATTAACAATAAAATAATAGTTTACAATTTTTTTTTTTCAAAAACAAAATACATTTTTGGAAAGTTCAATCTTTTAGCTTTCATTTGATACCAAATTTGTTATGGTACAACGAATTTGAAAAATCAGTGGTTATGTCAATGTTTGCTTGGAATTGCCCTCATGTCAATTTTATCTTAACAAATACCATTGATAACAATTTGTATACAGAAATTAAATGAACTAATCCAAATTATACTTCATTCACAAAAATGCATGAATTTCTATCTTGACTGCCCATACACATAGAAGCATCAGGTCTTTTTGTCATGCATGCAAATTTGTGGGCACAACTAATTTTGGAGTTTGGAATTTGTCCGACATTTTTAAATCCCATTTTAGGAGAAAATAGGCAGAAAAGGTGGTCATGATCACTGACAACGTAAATTGTTAGCCTTCTGGGGCATGCTACAAACTCATTCATCATTTGTATTCAAACTGAACACCAGATGGAAATATAGCAAATTTTATGCTCCTGCTTATAAATGATGTAAAATTTGTAGTGAATTTAATTTGGGATGATCCCGCAGAATTGCAAAAAAGGTAAACAAATTGGTAGAAATCAATTTCCCATAGGTAGGCACCCCAATAGGCGCTAGGTGGCCCTGTTGAGAATGCACCTCAAAAGTATGTGCGTGATTTGTCACTGAATATCCTGCTATCGGTAACGTTTGTGTCAACGGCATGGTGAAGGGGTACATTTTCTTGTCTTGTGTAAACTGGTCACATTGCAAATATACAGAGTGTATTTTTAAAAAAGGTAATCGAAGTTCAAAGGCCAATAATTTAGAAATTATACATTTTCATAATTTCAATCAGGCGTATATACAGGGTGTTTATAAAAAAGCGGAACCCAACTTCCACCCGCAATATTTTATTTAATAAACATAATTATATTTATTGCAATATGGCATATCAAAGGTCAATTCATACTCTTTCGTTTGATACCAAATATGTTGTGATAACGTCATGCATGATTGAATAAAACCTTTTTTAAAAGGGTTATGTAAAAAGTACTTTGCGCACGAGAGTAGAAAGTAATTGTTGAATGTAGTGTAAATAATGAAACAGTAGACAAAGTCAAGTGACATTTCATGATGTTTCTTGATTCATAGTTTGACATTTTATTCAACTTTGAGAAGAGTTGAGGGTCCTAAATCATCCCCAATGTCCTACCACATGACCCCCATGTCTGTCCGCACAGGTTTGTGCTCGTGTTCAGTGGTCAGTTGCTTGGTCAGGCAAGGAACTGATTAAAAAAGTATCTCCATGTTCATTTATTTACGGAACAAAAGGATTACAAGACAAAAGAACACAAGGAGAGGTTTGAATGAATGACCATCAGCCCGTGTTGATGAATAGATCTAAATCTTGTGCGCAAAGCAATTTTAACATTGCTCGTTTAAAATGCCTGCAATTCGATAACTACAAGATCAATTATTACAAAAGTGGTATCAAATGAAAGAATAATAAATCATCTTTAAGATGATATATATATTGCAATAAACATAACTATGTTTACTTCATAAGATATTGCTGGTGGAAGTTGGGTTCCGCTTTTTTATAAACACTCTGTATATATATATATATGTACAAATTTGTTATCCAGCTTTAATTTGATATCTTTCCTGAATTAGCAATGTCACGCATCGTGGAGTTCTTTGTTGTTGAAGGTGACAGGTGCAAAACCTACAAAACCTACAAGTTTTGGCTAAATGAATGAAAGCTTGAAAGTAAAATAATGGTGCCACACTTTAATGAAAACATGAATTTGACCCATTTTTGTTGGTTTGTGAATTACTGAATCGTTTAGTGTGCTGGCCTGCCATCCACCAGAATTCAATTCCGATGTTAATATCAGTCGTAAAAAATGGAAGGCTTGGATTAGGAAATTTGATAAAGTTTAACTAAGTGATTGGGCCATTTTTTCTTCAAAGGAATTAACATTAACTGGGAAAATGTACCTACAGATACCTCTGTTGGAGGAACACATTGGATGACATGTGCGAGGAGTTTTTAGACAGATTAAAGTCAGTGCCCCAGCCCCTTACCAAGTCGCCCCTAATACATAGGGGCGACTTTGTATAGGAGGCGAGTATTAACGAGGCGACCAGATGGGGGGCCACCCATCTAGTCACCGTACCCACATATTGAACGCTCGTTGGCGATGCTGTGCGCAAAGAGTTTTGCAAGGGTTGCTAGAAAGCGTTTTAAATACAACAAAATAAGCATCAAAAAGACATGTCATGTATGATGTAGTGGGAAACACGAGATCAGTGAGTTAATGTATCATAGTACCCGCAAATATTTTTAAAAAACTACAAAATTCGTGCAAAAAGCGAAAATCAATGTATTTTTGACTGCAAGTAACTGATTTTCCGTAATCGACAAATGGTTGTCGATGACAGTGTTCTTGGCTTGAACAACGGACGTCAATCATAGCGTCCAGCGCTAGAATGCCGACAGTAAAATATGTCAGTAATAATGTCAGAGAGGGCGCTAATGCAGTTTTGTTTTGTTTTTTTCAATGCTTTATTTGTCTTTAAAATTAAACTCAACTAAATTAGTTCGTATTACTCACTGCACTTTGTCCTTATCCCTCGATGGTCTGTTGTAATATTTTGGTCAACATTTAAGCCCTTTTTTTGGCGACTTTGATCGATGGTTTTGAAAGCGTCGCGGCACCAGCTTCGCTGTCGCAAAAATCAAAATAGCGGGACTTCACGAGCAGCTATGCCGTTAGCTACCGGTGACATGAACGTGGAGAGAGTACCGTACTCCTGCGCGCGCCGTACCGGTTACATCCATAGCTGAAGCGATGTATGGTGGCTCTAAATGTGGAACTAAAAAAAACACGATCATACTTCCACCCACTTGATCAATTGATTACGTTTCAGATTTATAGCCACCTTACATATGGACGTAACCGGTACGGCGCGCGCAGGAGTATGGTACTCTCTCCACGTTCATGTCACCGGTAGCTAATGGCATAGCTGCTCGTGAAGTCCCGCTATTTCGATTTTTGCGACCGCGAAACTGGTGCCGCGAAGCTGGTGCCGCGACGCTTTCAAAACCATTGATTAAAGTCGCCAAAAAAGGGCTTAAATGTTGACCAAAATATTACAACAGACCATCGAGGGATAAGGACAAAGTGCAGTGAGTAATACAAACTAATTTAGTTGAGTTTAAAGTAGAATTTCTTTGTTTTTTAATTTAGATTCAGCTCATATTTCTATATTTCATACATAATCCATAACACGAATATTACAAACAAGTGTTTCGAAACATTGTTATTGACGAGTTATCATCAATAAATTAGTGGTAATTTGTAAGCCAGTATTGTGGCTTCAAAAGTCCCGCCGAAACCAGCTGAATACTATGACGTCATTCATTGAGTAAGTCATCCTTAGCAGACGATGTCCGATATATAACAAACACATTTGATAGGGCTTGGTACGAACAGTCACGTCACGTTCACAACTTCACGTATCACGTCACGTGAACGGTTCTGTACCTTTTGTGAAACAGGTCACCCAAATCTACGAAGTGTAGGGTAAAGTGACCCAACAATTTGTCGTTTTCCATGCCAGTAAAACTCGAATCGTCACGTCTACCAAAACGTGACGTGAGTGTTTAATCAAGATTTTTAAAATTGCAAGCGTTTGTTATTAAGACTAGACATACACGCACAAAGACATTTAAAAATGTCGACGAAAATGCCGAAACCGCCTTATCAAATCATTTCAATCATTATGTTTATAATATATACGTGCATAATTCAGAGTAATCTGAGACGATAATATGCAGTTCTGTCATTTAGGTAATGTACAACCATACCACTTGCATTATTTGTCTTGTTATTAGAGTATTTCTAAAGACGTGTCGTGCGTGGATTTTGGCAAATGTTGATTTCCAGCTGAACTGCATGCTACACGCAGCGGACCTTCGGTTCGCATACGCCTGAAGTTCCTGTGCTGGACGTCTGCGCGTGGGCGTTAGTGGCGTTGCATGTGAAAGTGAGTGAGTGAGTGAGTGAGTGAGTGAGTGAGTGAGTGAGTGAGTGAGTGAGTGAGTGAGTGAGTGAGTGAGTGAGTGAGTGAGTGAGTGAGTGAGTGAGTGAGTGAGTGAGTGAGTGAGTGAGTGAGTGAGTGAGTGAGTGTGTGAGTGAGTGAGTGAGTTTAAAAGTAATAAAACAATGATTTGATTAATAGTGTTAAATTATGGTGATTGAATCGAGTCAATCTATAAATCAATCATTTAATTTAAAGGAGAAAATCAAAGAAAACCCCTAAATATGACGATATTCATATCTACAGAAAGCTTATAAGCCATAGAATGAGCTTGACTGACATTCAAACAATATAACGCTTCCATAAAAGCGAAATTAGGGTGAAAACATCACCCTATACCCAGGGACAAATTCGCTCAATCGCTACACGAAACGGCCTTTAGCTGTGACGTAAGAACCGGGCTTGAAGCCCAGGCGGCTGCCGCGGTTGTATGTAGATAAGCGTATAATATACCAGGCTGGAAAGACAAGCTTCAACTTATGTGCTATTTTTCCCTTACCAAGAATAAATTATAATACTACATTGTTTGTAATTTGCTTCTCATTTATATTTTCATCATGATATTCCAACAAATGTATTGTTTGTGACAAAATAAGTTGAAAAAGGTGAAAAAAGAAGGGGAAACTATACGACTGTGTTGTGCAGTAGGCCTGCACAGATTTGGGAGCAGGCGATTCTTTACCAACATATAGTTTCACTTTGACATATCAGACGGAGAATTTACCACTTCCATTATGGAAACAAACAGTTAATAATCATTATGAATCAAATGAAATTTTAAAAAACGAAGAATAGTTATTACTTTAGTCGATCTATCATGGCTAGTTTCATGGTTTAGCTTGAAAAGTCGAGTGAATTATATTCGCGATCTCCTGTGTTGTTACGATTCATCCACGATTTCTCTGAACATTGGCCGCCGCATTACCTATACGGCTGATAGCGCTGGCGGATTTACATTTCCTGCGCGCGCATCAAAACAAACGAGTGCACGTGTTAGCTAGCTAGCTTGCTCCTCCACGGATACTTCGAAGTCCATTAACAGGCTGTTTTGTTGAAATTCTTCATCCATGTTGAACTGTCGGATGTAATTCTAGAGCGAGATCGTGATCGTGTGGACTGTAGAAAGCTTCGAATATAGCGCATACGCTGGAACTACTTTTACTTCAATAATATACACAATATGCATAGTATACGGCCGGGTATACGATCGTGCGCTTGCATGTATTTCTCGATGGACAAAACTTTTACGAAACGAAACAAAACCAAAACAAAACGGTGAGAAATACACTATTCTATGTAATTATACCAGTTATTGACATATTGAAATGGATAAGAAATATTATATATTGTTATAACAAAGGCAATTCTAGCTCGGAACATGATTCTACTAGGTAATTTTGTTTTGAAACACAGCTATAATAGATTTGTTTTTCATACTATCTCCGTGTACATATGAACAACAATTCGGCAAAATGGTGAGTTGTAAACAGTTATTTTACGGAGATTGACACTTTTTCGATGCCAATAATGACATGAATATTGACATTGGGATATGTTTCAGGACATGGGAGGACAACTGTGTGTCAGATATTGATTATTCAGGCATAGATCATGTCGTTGTTGAGAGGAGTAGAACTGCTGTCCACTCTATGAATTTACGTGTTAGATAGAGTGTGTGCTGAGGAGAGCTGTAGGAGCGCAATGACTCCTTGTATCACGAAAGAGCAATTTGCTGTGCCGATGTTCAGTGGTAAGGGGAGGTGCTATTCATCTATATTTGTATGGTTTTCATTATAATTTACGGAACTTAAACTTTTCAGACTTGTTAAGCTGCACAAATGTGAGTTTATAACTCATTCGATCTTTAATATAACCATATTAACTTGATTCTATTCAAGTTGATTTATCAGTTACAATTCATATCATGAATATTATAATGTTCTATGATAATTTTAATCTAAATAACATTATTTGTTAGTATTGTTAAGTTTTTAGAGTATGTGGATGAACAGTTCTTGAGTAGGTGTAGGAGTGCGTAGAATTTGTTGTGCATGGGGTGCTGACAGACGTGAATGGTAAGGTCAATATTAGAGGAGAGGAAGTGTATATTGTATGTGAGTTTGTGGTTGGAGGGGGGGGGGTGGGGGTGGGGTGTACATGCACAAGGAAAATTGAAGGGGGTAAGAGAAGTGTTGGGGTGTATCTGGTGTTGTAGGGTGGTAGGATATAGTTTGTTGTAAGTTTGTTGAGAGGAGTAGATTAAATTGGGTAATGGATGGGGTGGGTAATTAGAGAATTGGTAGTGTATGGATTGTTTGTGATGTGTGTGTGATTATTTTGTGGGTATAGTTAAATTATAGGTAGTTAGTGGGGGTAATTTGGGATAGTTGGGGGTATAGGTGTAAAGTATAGTGAGGTGTGGGGGGGGTAAGTGGGATATTTTGTATGTTAAGATAGGTAGGGTTATGTTAGTAGTGTAGGGGAGTAATTAATGGGTGGTGTGAAGGGTGGTTTATGTAGAGGTGATTGATGAAGGGGGGTGGTGTTTGTGGGGATGGTTGGGGGAGAAGAGAAGATAGAGTTTTATAGGGGGGGTGGAGGGTGTATATATTGGGGAAATGTTTTAGGAGTTTGTTAGTGGTGGGTTGAGTGATATGAGAAATGTTGTTATATATATGTAGAGTGGATGATAGTAAAGATGATTTTGTATAGGTTATTGGAATTGTGTGAGGATATGTAGGGTGGAATGGGATTTGATTTTGTGTAGGGGTAGGGTAGGAGGGGTTGGGGAGGGTGGGAAGTTTGGAGAAGTTGTTGTGGTGGGGTGTTGTTGGGTTAAGGTGGGTTTTTGATTGGTTTGTTGTTATAGGGAGGTATGTTGTAGTGAGGTATGTATTGTTGTATAGTTGGGGGGTGTTGGAGGATGTGTTATGAGAGGAGTTGTGGGTTATGTAGTTGTGTTGATGGTTTTGGTGAGGGGGGTTGGTTTGGTAGGGGGTGGAGGGTTGGGGTGGGGGGGGGGGGTGGTGTTGGTGGGGGTGTGGTTATTTTGTGTGGTTGGGGTGTGGGGGTGTTTGTAGTTAGGAGTGTGGTGGATGTGGGGGGGGGTGGGTTGTTGGTGTAGGTTGTATTTGTTTGGTTTGTTTGTGGGTTTTTTGTTTGTTGTTTTGGTTGTGGGTGTTATTGATATGTTTGTTGTTGGGTTTTGTTTGTTTGTGGAGTGTTTTTTGGTTGTTTTTTGGTTGAGGGTTGGGTGGTTGTTGTTGTTTGGGAATGTGGTGTGTGTTGGTTTGGGTGTGAGTTGGGGGGTTGGGGGGTTGTTTGGGGGGTGGATGGGGGGTTGGGTTTGGGTGGGGTTTGGGTTGGTGGGGTTGGGGTTTGTTGTGTTGGGTGGTTTGTGTGGTGTGGGTGGGTGGGGGGGGTGTTTGGTTTTGTGGTTGGTGGTAGGTGTGGTTTGTTTTTTGTTTTGGTTTGTGTTTTGTTTGGGTGGGTTGTTTTTTTGGGGGTTGGTGATTGTTGGGGGTGTGTGTTTTGGTTTTGGAGATGGTGTTTGTGTTTTGGTAGTTGGGGGTGTGTTGTGGTGGTGTGTTTTGGATGTTGTGGGGTGTGGGTGGGGTTTGTTGGAGTAGTGTGGTGTATTTGTTGTTGGTGTAGTGTTTTGGGGATTTGTTTGTTTTGAGTTTTTTTTGTGATTAGGTTGGGTTGTGTTTAAAGTGTGTTGTTGAGTGTTTGGGGTTTGTTTTGGGTTGGGGTGTGAGGGTGGGTGAGGGGTGGTTGTGGGGTTGGGTTGTGTTTGGTGTTTTGTAGGTGGGTGATGGTGGGTGTGTTGGGGTGTTTAGTTAGTTTTGGTGGGTTGTGGTTGGTATTTGTTGTTTTTGTGGAGATTGTTTTATTGTGTGTGGGTTTTTGAGGGGTTGTTATTGTGATTGAGGTATTATGTTAGATAGTGGGGGATAGTGATGAGTTGTGGTAAGGGGTTTATGTTTATTTGAGTTAGTGGGTGGTTGGTAATTATTGGGTTTGTGATAAATTGTGTATTGGGGGGGTGAGTATTTGGTGGTTGTTGTGAGTTGGGTTTTGAATATTTGAGGTGTAGTTTTGGTGTGGGTTTGGAGGTGTTTAGTTGGAGAGTTGGGTTGAGGTTATTATTGGAAGTTAAGTGTAGGGTGTAATTGGTTAGTAGATAGATGGTGGTATAAATAAGTAAAAAAAGAAAAAAAAAAAAAATTAATAAAAGAAAGGTATGTTGGAGATTGTTTGGGATGGTAGAAGAGTTTGGGGTAAGAAGGTGAGAAAGAAGATAAAAGGTTTTTGATGGGTAAATAGAAGTATTGTATGTGATGAATTTGTAGGGTTGGGTGGGTGGGTGTGGGTGGGGGGGTGTTGGGGGGGATGGTAGTGTTGGTGTGTGTGGGGTTTGTTTTGGAATTTTGTGTTTGATTGTTGGTGGTTGGTGGGTGTGGTTGTGTTGGTGGTGTTATTGGGGATGGGTTATTGGATGTTTGGGGATGGGATGGGTTGGGTGTTTTGTATTGGTGGGTGGTTGGGTAAAGAAAAGGTAATGTTTGAGATATATTTGGGAGAGGGAGGTAGTTTAAAGGGAGGAGATAAATATAGGAGTTATAGGTTATAGTGAGTATATTTGGGGATGTTGTAATGAGTAGAGAGATTTTGGAATGTTGTGGATAGTTGTTGATTGTTAGGTATATATGGGGAAGGAAATGGAAGGTTTATGTGAAATTGATTGTGGATGGGATGTTGTGATGAGTTATTGGGAGTGAGAGGTTTGTTAGTGGTATTATATAATGGTGGAGTTTGGTGGGATGTGGATAGTGTAGTGTGTTTTTATTTTAGTGTGTAGGGGTGGATTTTATTTTGTAAGTGTTTTATTGGAAGTAGTGTTGGGAAGTGGGGTGTTATTTGTGTTGTTGATGTGAGGTGAATGGTATTTGTAATTGTTAGGGTGTTGTATGTGTTTGTGGTTGGAGATAAGGGTGGGGGGTGGGGGTGTGGGGGGAGGGTTAGTTTTGGGGGTAATGAGTTTTGTATGATTGAGGATTAGTGAGGTATTAAAGGTGGTTAGTTATTGTTGGGGGTGAGGTGTTGTGTTTTTGTGGTTATGAGGTGGAGATGTTGAGTTAGATTGAGTAGTGGAAATAGGTTGAGTTAGAGAGAGTTTTTATTAAGTATGGATTATTGGGTGTTTGTGGGATTATTATATAAGGGTTGGTATGGTAGTTGAGATGTTGAAGGGTGTGATTGAGTGAGTGATTATATAGGATAGAGGGGGGGTGGGGGGTGGAGAGAGATGTATGGTAATTTGAAAATCGCGTTATCAGCGTATTGGGTATGCGGCGAAAGTTCAGAGGAAATCGTGGATGATTTACAACACAGGAATCGCGAATTTAATTCAGAGTCAGGGGACTTTGAGAACTTATCTGATCTAGCCTTGATGAGTGACGAAGTAAGTACTTTTTTGTTTAGAGATTGTGTCTTTTGGATGGTTCATTATGATTATGTAAGTGGTTGTGGTCATTTTGGATGGGTATGATTCTCGAAGTATGAGTAGGTGAATTGTCTTATGTTGGGTAATGAATCGACTTGCCTCAAATTCGGTGGCGATGCCTACTGCACAACACTGTCGTATAGTTTCCCCTTCTTTTGTGCACCTTTTTCAATTATTTTGTCACATACAATACATTTGATGGAATATCATGATGAAATATAATGAGATGCAAGATTACAAACATGTTGTATTAGTATTTAGTTCTGGTAAGGGAGAGAAATAGCACATTATGTGAAGCTTGTCTTCCAGCCTGGTATTATACGCTTAGTCTACATACAACCGCGGCTGCCGCCTGGGCTTCAAGCCCGGTTCTTACGTCGACAGCTAAAAGGTCCGTTTCGTGTAGCGATTGACGAATTTGTCCCTGGGTATAGGGTGATGTTTTCACCCTAATTTCGCTTTTATGAAGCGTTATATATTGTTTGAATGTCAGTCAAAGCTCATTCTATGGCTTATAAGCTTTCTGTAGATATGATATCGTCATATGTAGGGGTTTTCTTTGATTTCTCCTTTGAAATTAAATGTTGATTTATAGATTGACTCGATTCAATCACCATAAGTTAACACTAGTATCAATATTGTTTTATTACTTTTTAGACTCACTCTCACTCAGCACACTCACTCACTCACTCTCACATCACTACACTCACTCACTCACTCACTCACTCTCTCACTCACTCACATCACTCACTCACTCACGTCACTCACTCATCACTCACTCAACCGATCACTCACATCACATCACTCACTCACTCACTCACATCACTCACTCACTTTCACATGCAACGCCACTATCGCCCACGCGCAGACGTCCACGACAGAACTTCAGGCGTATGCGAACCGAAGGTCCGCTGCGTGTAGCATGCAGTCGCTGGAAATCAACATTTGCCAAATCCACGCACGACACGTCTTAGAAGTACTCTAATAACAAGACAAATAATGCAGTGGTATGGTTGTACATTACCTAAATGACGAGAACTGCATATTATCGTCTCAGATTACTCTGAAGTATGCACGTATATATTAGTAAACTAATGATTGAAATGATTTGATAGGAGCGTGTTTCGTGCATTGTTCGTCGACATTTTTTAATGTCTTTGTGCGGGTTATGTCTAGTCTTAATAACAACGCTTGCAATTGTTATAATCTTGAGTTAAACACTCACGTCACTTTTGGTAGACGTGACGATTCGAGTGTTACTTTTATATTAAACTCTTACCTTGATTTAATAACTGGCATGGAAACGACAAATTGTTGGGTCACTTTTCCCTACACTTCGTAGATTTGGGTGACCTGTTTCACAAAAGGTACAGAACGTTCACGTGACGTGTAGGACGTGAAGTTGTGAACGTGACGTGACTGGTTCGTACCAAGCCCTATCAAATGTGTTTGTTATATATCGGACATCGGTCTGCTAAGGATGACTTACTCAATGAATGACGTCATAGTATTCAGCTGGTTTCGGCGGGACTTTTGAAGCCACAATACTGGCTTACAAATTACCACTAATTTATTGATGATAACTCGTCAATAACAATGTTTCGAAACACTTGTTTGTAATATTCGTGTTTGGATTATGTATGAAATATAGAAATATGAGCTGAATCTAAATTAAAAACAAAGAAATTCTACTTTAAACTCAACTAAATTAGTTTGTATTACTCACTGCACTTGGTCCTTATCCTCGATGGTCTGTTGTAATAGTTTTGGTCAACATTTAAGCCCGTTTTTTGGCGACTTTAATCATGGTTTTGAAAGCGTCGCGGCACCACTTCGCGGCACCAGTTTCGCGGGGTCGCAAAAATCGAAATAGCGGGACTTCACGAGCAGCTATGCCATTAGCTACCGGGTGACATGAACGTGGAGAGAGTACCATACTCCTGCGCGCTAGGCCGTGACCGGTTACGTCCATATGTAAGGTGCTATAAATCTGAAACGTAATCAATTGATCAAGTGGGTGAAGTATGATCGTGTTTTTTTAGTTCCACATTTAGAGCCACCATACATCGCTTCAGCTATGGATGTAACCGGTACGGCGCGCGCAGGAGTACGGTACTCTCTCCACGTTCATGTCACCGGTAGCTAACGGCATAGCTGCTCGTGAAGTCCCGCTATTTTGATTTTGCGACAGCGAAGCTGGTGCCGCGACGCTTTCAAAACCATCGATCAAAGTCGCCAAAAAAAGGGCTTAAATGTTGACCAAAATATTACAACAGACCATCGAGGGATAAGGACAAAGGGCAGTGAGTAATACGAACTAATTAGTTGAGTTTAATTTAAAGACAAATAAAGCATTGAAAAAATACAAAACAAAACTGCATTAGCGCCCTCTCTGACATTATTACTGACATATTTTACTGTCGGCATTCTAGCGCTGGAACGCTATGATTGACGTCCGTTGTTCAAAGCCAAGAACACTGTCATCGACAACCATTTGTCGATTACGGAAAAATCAGTTACTTGCAGTCAAAAATACATTGATTTTCGCTTTTTGCACGAATTTGTAGTTTTTTAAAATATTTTGCGGGTACTATGATACATTAACTCACTGATCTCGTGTTTCCCACTACATCATACATGACATGTCTTTTTGATGCTTATTTTGTTGTATTTAAAAACGCTTTCTAGCAACCCTTGCAAAACTCTTTGCGCACAGCATCGCCAACGAGCGTTCAATATGTGGGTACGGTGACTAGATGGGTGGCCCCCCCATCTGGTCGCTCTCGTTAATACTCGCCTCCTATACAAAGTCGCCCCTATGTATTAGGGCGACTTGGTAAGGGGCTGGGGCACTGACTTTAATCTGTCTAAAAACTCCTCGCACATGGTCATTCCAATGTGTTCCGTCCAAC
>JBAMJV010002238.1:0-19555 GCA_037951105.1 Echinarachnius parma | reverse complement strand
ATCCCTGGGTGGACACTTATCCCTGTCACACCGGTAACGATAATCAAGAAATCTGACGCTAAGCCACCAGTCCTGACTATAGCCAGACTGGTCAATATTTAGTCAAAGTGGTTTGATAACACAAAATTCCTGGATTTTAAAGGGATCTAGTATTTTTGTCTTCTGTATCGACCACTACATGTAACTTGCATCTCTGGACTAGAGGTTCTTTCATGATTGGTTAGTAAGACAGTCAAACCTGTGTATAGTGACCACCTGGCAACTGTAGACAGGTGACCTCTATTCATAAACAGGTTCAATAACACAGCAGGGGATCACATGAGGGTGACAACTATAGACTATCTTAGGCAGGTTGGCTGCTATAGACAGGTTCACCTGTATTTACACGTGTGTACAATGCTATGACGTTAGAGAACGTATTTAGCAATCAATATTGCTACTGCTATGGAGATTAAATTAATGAAAAGTGTTCCAGGATTATTTTTTGATCAAGTACAAATATTATTCAGAATCAAATCTGACATTTGTTTCACTAAGTAAAAATTGTTCTTTTTCTATTCACTATCAAACATCATTGAGAAGAATTTTACAACATTGATATTGGTATAAGATTG
Organism: Echinarachnius parma; assembly: GCA_037951105.1. Lineage (NCBI taxonomy): Eukaryota > Metazoa > Echinodermata > Echinoidea > Clypeasteroida > Echinarachniidae > Echinarachnius > Echinarachnius parma. Next base: position 18,941 of record JBAMJV010002238.1, on the reverse strand, counting down.
AATTCTCTCAAAGATCACTTTCGGAAATCCTTAAAGTAATGAATCACTTTAAATACCCACTGTACATTGATGGTTATCTTTATAACAATTGTGGATGATCTGCAAATAGACATTACACCAAATTGGTGTAATGTCTATTTGCAGATCATCCACAATTGCCAAATACTGCCCTTATCACAAGTTTTATATTGAATATAAAACTTGTGATAAGGGCAGTATTTGGCAAATAATTATTGTCTGAGTACACAAAAAATGCAAAAGTTCAACAGTGTATCGTTTTAGGTTGCTCATGCAATGGGTGATTTTGGAAGCATGGTTTTGTGCCCCAGTCAGTATGTTTCCAGTACACTTTTGGAGCTCTTTGGAGGAGGACAGAGAACAGAATATTATTCTTATACATTGTGCTCCGTGATTGTTCGTGGATCTATTCATAATTCTAAATCCACTGAATTTGTGATTGTTCTGCGGATCTCCGAATACAGACTAATCTGAAGGTAAACCATGATTTCACTCTAATTATTAACTCCTCCTATTATCGTGTATATTGTATGTGTGAGTGAGATGACCAATGATGCTGATGCTCGCGAGTCGTGCGCTACCATGTTACCACTACATGACTACCAGTCTTGATGAATGAATGAATGCTCGGTGGATGTGTTCAGTCACGATATACTTTTGTGAAAACGAACATAATTATAAGATTTACTACAAATGGTGGCAGCGGTGGGATTTTCTCAACACATCCACGACATTATTCATTTAGAAATGCTCAGTATTTTGATGTATGAAATAGCCTGAAAAATGAGCTCAGAATAGATGCGTTATTATTTTATTAAGCTCTGATTGATGCTCAAGAGCAGGCGATACACTACCATTCAATATAGCGCAGATTAGACTGTTCTCAGTCAATGATGAACATGTCATATAATTTATATGATTTATACTTGTGCGCTCATAAGGCAGTACCAAAAAAAGTAGATTATATGATGCAAGTACAATTTTTGATATTTGCTCATGAGCACCTTTTCTTGTCTGTGATCAGGAGCATTCTCTCAGGATAGCAACAATTGCTCGTTGAAGTAAAAATGCATTTAGAGCAGTGACAGAAATCAGATGGTAACTCATGAGTTCTGCTCCCGAGCAAGTACTTATTTTGATGATGACCACAACTTCTCACGAGTCACAGATATTTTATGTTCTCACGAGTCAAAGTGTTCTTCACGAGCAAGACTTCTCACGAGTCAAAGTGTTCTCACAAGCAAGACTCCTCACGAGTCAAAGTGTTCTCACGAGCAAGGTGTTCTCACGAGCAAAATTAATGTTATGTAATGATGAACACAGATTCCATTGACATGACAAGGTGAAGGTCAACTCGTGAGTTGTATTGGCAAGTAATGTTCAAGGCATTTTAATATATGTTTTGTATAACCTGTTTCTCTTGCAGAGATGATGATCTTTTTTTATATTATACCACATGTAAATAACAAAGCTCATTCTGTGATGCGACAAGACTTGCTCCTTGCACGGTTGCAGAGAATTCCGACCTGAGACATGTACTCTGTTTAGAAGCACATCATTCAATCGAAGCCGTTTTCTCATAATACATGAATGATCAACTGGTTGTATCTCACGAAGTGATTGAATTAAATACAGATAACAAGAAAGGAAACCAACATGGAACATTTGAGAGCATTGGAGCTTAAGGCAGAAATAACACGGGTGAAGGACAGGATCAGCCGGTGCAGATTGGAAAAGGAGCTGCTTGAGTGGCAAAAGGATGAAGCTGAGAATAATTTGGGAAGAATTAAAGACGACGGCGCTCAACAAGGAAACATAGGAGAAATGCTGGAGACCCCTCGACGGAATGAAGGGGTGGGCAACCCATTCGTGGATTACGCAGGGCATTCTCGGTTTCGCCAGGTTGACTCCGAAGTTGGAATTAAGGCACCATTTTCTACGAAACTTCATGACAGAATGTCAGGATACAGGGCAGATAATATGACAACCATTCCTATGAGCAGGAATGTGGAGTTTGATCCATTTCCACCACAGTCACAAGCAACTCCTCAAGGTCCATCGACGCCCCAGTTCACATCGACGCCCCAGTTCACATCGCATCCCCAGTTCACATCATCTCCCCTTAATCGTTGTGCAGCTATACCAGAGAATATGTTTGCACCAACACCAGTCAGGCGTCAAAGACCTCTACTAACTCCAGACAGGTTTGATGGAAGGACAGAGTGGCAGGATTACCAACATCACTTTGAAGCGTGCAGAGAAGTTAACGGCTGGGATGCAGAAGAATCGGCCTCATATTTGATGGCGAGTTTACAGGGGGAAGCACTGAGATGTGTTAGCGGCATCAGTAACGAAACTAGACGTTCATATCCTGACCACATGAAAATTCTGTGTCGCCGATTTGGTTCAAGCCAATAGGCTGAGAATTTCCTGGCAGAATTAAGGCACCGGAAACAGGGACACCGCGAAAGTCTGCAGGAATTAGGCCAAGTTATCCATGAACTAGCGTGAAAGCCTACCCAGAAATACCCCATTCATTCAAGATTGGAGAAAAACCATTTCGTGGATGCAGTCGACAGCCAGTCTATAAGAGAGGGAATTCATCGGGCCAGACCCGCCACCTTGGATGAAGCCGTCCAGGCTGCTATAGAGACAGAAAACTTTGAAAGAGTCGAATTCCAGAGGCGGAATGACCGCTACAAATCAGCAGGAAAATTTGCACGTGGCCTCGACAACGACGTCGATGCCCGTCTTCACCAGATGCAAAATCTGACTTCACTCTTCACCAAATCGCAGCATCAAGGAATGATGCCAACTTCACAGCAAGTCACCCCCCAGCCAATGCAACACGGCCCTCCAAGACCTGATGAAACAAGGAGTTGTTACAGATGTGGTGAGGTTGGTCATCTAAGTAAACAGTGCCCACACCCAAGGAGGAATAACCAGAGGCAGGGAAACGCAGGACAGCCGGTCCCAGGGCCCACAGGCAGGCTGACAAATCAATCGGGCCAACAATACCCACCACCTCATTGGGAGAGGAGGCAGTAAACTACAATCGAATCAACATTATTTCCAACATAGCGTCAAGTCCAAAGCAAGGTTTGTATGTCAAGGGTATTTTACGATACATTGAATGTACATTTCTTCTTGATACAGGTTCAACAGAATTTGTTGGACGAGTGGAAGTAGCATGTTCAATCACGGTGCCTGCTGGTCATGAGGCAATCATTCCAAGTAGAATAGTGAACAAGGATACAGAAGTACTGGGTGCAGCTGTTATAGAACCATTAGAAGGTGGAGGAGAAGTAGCATCGAAGGGACTTGTAATTGGCAGAACTGTAGTGGATGCAGAAAAGGACATCATTCTAGTTCGTGTGTATAACTCTGGGGACTCATCATGTGAAGTCGAAGAAGGAGTTATTGTCGGAATGATATCAACTGCGGAGATTGAATCTTCAGAGAGTAGGAGCCAGGAATCCGATGACACCCCCCCACATTTGAAGGATCTTTATGACAGAAGCATACACAACTTAGATCCACAGTATCATCATCAGGTTAAAGCATGTCTGATGGATTATGCAGACATATTTTCCAAAACCAGCCAGGACATTGGACACTGGTGATGCAAGACCAGTGCGACAAAAATCTAGAAGACACCCACATTGCAAACAGGAGGAAATCGATCGTCAGGTCCAAGATCTGCTGGACAGGGAGGTAATCGAACCATCGGAGAGCCCCTGGGCAGCCAACATCGTTTTGGTTAAGAAGAAGGACGGTTCGAAGAGACTCTGTGTCGGTTATCGAGGGCTGAATGACGTAACCATAAAGGATGCCTACCCTCTGCCGAGGATAGATGAAACATTGGATGCTTTAGGTTCAGCAAAATGGTTTTCGACACTAGACTTGTCATCAGGCTATTGGCAAGTGGGTCTTGATGAAGAGGCCCAAGACAAGACATCCTTCATCGTCAGAAATGGATTATACCGGTGGAAGGTAATGCCATTCGGCCTGACGAACGCCCCAGCAACATTTGAACGATTGATGGAAAAGATCATGAGAGGTCTTCAATGGGAGATACTTTTAATCTACCTTGATGATGTAATCGTGTATGGCAAAACTGTACCAGAGGAAGTAGAACGGCTTAGGATAACCTTTACAAGGCTACGAGCTGCAAACTTAAAGCTGAAACCAAGCAAGTGCTTCTTATTCCAAAAGTCAGTACAATATCTCGGCCACATAGTCTCAGCAGATGGTGTCTCCACTGACCCCCGGAAAGTGCAAGCAATCGCTGACTGGCCCCGTCCCAAGTGCAAGAAAGAGGTGAGAAGTTTCCTCGGCCTAGCATCCTACTACCGCCGATTCGTGAAAGGTTTTGCTGAAGTCGCCAGTCCCCTTCATAAACTCACCGCCAAGTCAGCCAAGTTCGAGTGGAATGATGATTGTGAGTGTTCCTTCCAAGAATTGAAGCAAAGACTTCAAAGAACTCCGATTCTTACATTCCCTACCCCAGCAGACGAATTCGTCTTAGACACCGATGCAAATGCGTATGCAGTTGGTGCGGTCCTGTCCCAGGTTCAAGATGGCAGTGAAAAGGTCATCGCATATTTCAGTCGGAAACTGAACAAGGCAGAGCGAAATTACTGCGTTACTAGGCAGGAATTACTGGCTCTGGTCACTGCACTCAAACAATTCCGACAATATGTGTATGGTAGGAAAACGAAGGTGAGAACGGATCATGCATCCTTGAAGTGGCTACTGCACTTCAAAAATCCCGAAGGACAACTGGCACGCTGGATGGAACAAATTGCCGAGTACGACATCAACATCGAACATCGACCAGGCAGGAACCATGCCAATGCCGACGGTTTGTCGCGCATGCGCTGCAAGCAATGTGGACGCCAAGAGGAGGAACAACGAGAAGATAATACTGAATCCCTGATTTAAATGAATGCAAATCCTACCCAGGAAAATGCTGATTGTAACATCAGCTCTAGGTGTTGCATCTCAACCCTCCATGGCCAATGCGGATATTCGAGCAGGACAGCTAGCAGACGACACCGTAAAATGGTTAATTGAAGCGAAAGAAAATAACGATTGGGATGAGGTCGCACCAAAATCGGTTGCAGTGAAGAGATACTGGGCACAGTGGAGCCAACTAGAACTCCTGGATGGTGTACTATGTCGCCGATGGGAAACGGACGATGGGAAATCTGTCAGGAGACAGATAGTCATGCCAACGCAGCTTCGACAGGATGCGATGCGGGAGGTGCATGATGGTCCGTTAGGCGCACACCTAGGACTGCGAAAGACGCTGGCTAGTTAAAACGTAGGTTCTACTGGTGCGGAATCACGGCCGATGTACGCTCCTATTTGAGGAAGTGTAGCTTGTGTGCAAGACGAAAATTCCCTCCTAGGCGTAGACGTGCACCATTGCAACAGAGGAAAGTAGGTGCCCCCATGGAGAGAATTGCACTGGATTTGATGGGACCACTGCCAAAGACACAATCCGGAAATCAGTGGATACTGGTGGTAGGTGATTACCACACCAAGTGGGACGAGGCTTATGCACTCCCCGATGCAAGGGCAGAAACAGTTGCAGGGAAACTTGTAGACGAATTCATATGCCGCTTTGGTGTGCTACTGGAATTGCACTCTGATCAGGGATCAAATTTTGAATCTAATCTATTCAAAGAAATGTGCCATCTACTAGGAATAAACAAAACAAGGACTACACCATATAACCCCAAATCGGATGGAATGATTGAACGATTTAATCGTACCCTGATCAATATCATCGCTATCATGTTAGACGAAGATGACAAGCAAAAGACATGGGACAAGCACCTGGCTTATGCAACGAGTGCATATAGATCAACACCCCATGAGTCTACCCAGGAAACCCCTAACATGTTGATGTTAGGTCGAGAAACGAAGCTTCCTGTCGATCTAACTACTCAGACGATTGATGAAGAGATCGAGGAGGATGACGACGATTATGCCGCAAGACTGCGAGGTCGTCTCCAACAAGCGTATATGAGAGCCGAGGGGTGCACTGGCAAGGCTGCCATTCAACAGAAGAAGAATTATGATAGAAAAACAAACTCCTCAGGGTTGAAGGAGGGTGATTTTGTTTGGCTACATGACCCCTCCAAGAAAAAGGGACTATCACCAAAACTCCAACTAAGATGGAAGGGCCCATACCTCATCGTGAGCCAGCTATCCGATGTGGTATACCGCATCCAGGCATCGCCTAAAGGCAAGTGTGCCATCATCCATTCTGATAGGCTAAAACCGTATCAGGGTGATGACCTCCCCAAGTGGACTTGGAGGAAACCAAGCCAAACAAATCAGACAACCGACAATGATGGAGATGAACAGGAGGGAGATCGTAGCAGTAGCACCGCAGCAGCAGAACCGCCCATGCACCCTAACACTGAACCTTCCACCTTACCTTTCCATGTAGGAGCAGAACCGGAGGAGCCCGACCATAGATACCCTCGGAGGAGGAGGAGAAAACCCCCGTACCTGGACCAGTACGATGAAACTTATAATCCCTCCCTTTTATTCCTTACCCAGATGGCCCCTATCTATTGTACGGAGTGCGGGAGACGCTGCATGGGTAAGGAGGACCTGCGCCGCCACATCCGGGAGATGCACCAACGGAAGTTCTCCTGCAAGAGATGCCTCTACTCCTCACACCGTGCATCAAATTTAAACCGGCACTACAAACAAATTTATGGGTCACAGCAAGCAGGCCCCCAGCCCCGTCGTCGGCGCGAGCCTCGGCAGTCGCCCCGCCCACCCATGGACACAACCGATGCCCTGTCAATAAATGCATCCCCTTCGTCCCTTCAAGAACCCTCCACATCAGGATCGGTCTCTCCAACTGTGTCGCTGCCCCCACCCATCCGTACGAGCGGGAAACCGCTCGCTATGATGATGATGATGGACCTACGGTACGGCAGCGAGAGCGACGACGGCGAAACTACGTACCAGTCTAAAGGCCATCCACAGCTGCAACCCTCCACTGCCCCTGCCCCGCAACCTGATGACAAGGACCAACAAGACAACGATGTCCCTGATGTCGCCAGCGCTTCCCCCGTCCATGATGTCGCCAGCGCTTCCCCCGTCCATGCTGTCGCCAGCGCTTCCCCCATCCATGCTGCTCCACAACCAGGCCCTAGTGTCATCGACCCGGTCATCCTCCCAGTCCCAACAACCACCGCGGCCCTCTCCGATGCCCCCCGATTACTCGCCACCGTTGAAGAACACAAGATGACGAAGGTGTTCGTGAATGGTGTCGCTATTCGGAAAACAGAATCGACAGTAACATACCCCGCTCTTGTTCCTCGACAGTGGGACCAAGATGTAAGGTTTGATTATGGACTGTATAAAAATTAATAATATAATCGTAAACATGCGGGCATAAGTTGTTGCCGGCTTCCAACTATATTTTATACTTTGATCACTTTCTTTTCTATGCTCTCTACTAATATCTGTATTTTCTTCTCCTCTATTTTTGCATATTGTAGTTTTATGAGTTGGATACTTTAGTTAAATATAGTTATGGTACGGTAACCGAAATCGTTAAAAGTTGTACAGGAAAGAACCTTTTATGATTATTACTTTTATACTTTTCGCATGTTTATGAACATTATGATAACGAGATATGTTCACATTGTACATCCTAGGGACGTTTGGAGTTGTGAGAATGCTAAGATTTTAACAAAGTTAAAGTACTGTAACGCGCCACGGCGCGTATATTTAATAAGTCTGTAATTAAGACTAGCAACACTTATATTATCGTAATATACTCCGCAAAAAAAAGAAACTGGACACTTGTACGAGACCAAATATTTCGTATTCATTAACGATAAAATATATGATATTGTATATCAAATTAAAGATAAAATTACCCTCTTCAATATTCGAATGAAATCCAGATGAAATCATTCATGCATGACTTGTCACGGTCAATTAACCACACCAAGGTCTGTTTTCAAAAATAGCAAAAATGGAACATCCACTCAACCATATAAATGTTGATAAGCATAATCTAAACGCTATATTCATGAGATGGCATAATTTTTCATTACAAATGTGACCTTTTCTATCTCCATCTCAATAAAGAGTATAAATGAAGACAAATTGTGAACGTTATAGGTGTTATTTTCATCCAAAAGTAACAAAATGGGGAATTCCATGGCAAAGCTTTATTAGTCAAAACCACAGTTTGTGCCCTTATTTCAGCATGAAAATGGTATAAATTCTTCTCAAGAATTATACCGTAGTCCAAAGATCTTCAAAAACCTGAAGTCACCCTTGGTCAAACATTTGGGCAGTCTTTAACATGACATTTCTCTAGGTAACTATGGTTAAAATTGCAGGGGACACATGAAATAGACAAGCTTCATGCCTGTAATACAGACCGGTATGATAATGCTCTCATAACCTGACCCTGTTTTATTGACAAATTTGTATTTCCAGAGTTTGTTCATAACAATAAAGTTGAATAATGTCATAATTTACTTGCCCCGCTCATCTTGGTTTAAGTGAAACGCTTACTATCATTTCAGTCGAATGGTGTGGTCCTCCATTGTTTTGCTATTTTTGGAAACAGACCTTGCTAGTGTTAATTGACCATGGCATTTCATGCATGAACGATTACACCTTTAAGTTATAACCTGCATGTAGAGGACTAAATTCCCTTTAATTTGATATATGATCATGTACACTTTATCGTACATTAATATGAAATATTTCAACTTATACAAGTGTCCAGTTTCTTTTTTTAGTTGCTTGTGAACTTGAAACTTCGGCTCGAAATGGAAGATTAACAAGAGTGGATTAATTTACATACCAGGTGAAGTTATAGATTTGATAATGTTATTGATTCGAATGATTGTTGTGATGATAAATTGGACGTTAAGTGTCATATTGTTGTAGTCGATTTTATGCATTCCGAACTGCAAGACAGCTGATTTAGCTAGGCGCTGCCTTGTACGACGCACAACATAGTTATTTGCGTAGGCATAACTTCTGTTACAAAGCTTTCCGAAATTGTTCCTTAAATTCCTCTTTATTGTAAAATTTTATGATAATGTTATATATTGGATAGTTTAGAATGATATTTGTTACACAGTATGTGAATAGTTCGGACGCTATACTTTGTTATAAAGGATATAATTTAGCATGTTTAGATTCGTAGTTACACTTTTAGCGACTCCAAATCACCGTTGATATGCAAATTACGCATAAGCTCATTTACATACGAGCGTCTTCCGGAGCCAGTAATTGATTATAAATTACCATTATTTGTAGTTTTCTGCATTAATATAGTAAAGCATGAATTGAATGATAGCTTATTTGATAGATAATTGAAATGTTAAGAAGGCTTGATAAATGAATTGATGCATTATGTATAGATGTCTTAGAAATAAAGGGATTTTGCTAGGAATTTGTGCATGATTATTTACTTGAAACGGACTCGGTTAGCGAGCGGCGCGCGTATGCGTTTAGTGGAATGTACACGGTTCAATTGTGTTTGCTAGTTTGCTAGTTTATGCTAATTATAACTCAAGGAATGAGTTAAGTGCTTGGAAATACGGCTTGTATGATAGCCAGGGAAATATTGAATTATATGGTGAAGTTGATATGAGAATAAGTGATGAAGTCTTTGTATAATTGGATATATGCGGCAAAAAAACGAGCCGGTTTGGTATCTTTCCACTACGCGCGCACGAATTCTCGCATCGTAGATTGCTTTCCTCTTAGTCCGCACAAGTGCTTATACAATATAGCAGTGCATTTCTTGGATCGACAGCTTTTGGCAAAGATCCTACATACGTAAGATGATCAACTCTCGGTCAAAAAGTGAAACGCTAACGCGCGGAATTGTGGGAGTTTGAAAGAGTGCGCCAACTAGCGGTGATTACAGTACATTCAAATTGGCAGGATCATGGTATTATATAATAAAAATCAATATATTTTGGGGAAAGATATGACTTAATTTACTGATAACACCAGTACTCTTTGATATTTTGTTTGAAATGGCAAGTATATAATCTTTCCAGGCTAAATGTTGGTCAATAATTACACCTAAGAAATAAGTTGATTGAACACGCTGAATTAGAATATCATTACTTTTAATTATTAAGGAATTTATTGAATCATTTGAAATAGCACTTTGCTTATGATGGAAGTAAATGAAATTATATTTAGAAGTATTAAGAGACAATTTATTACAATTGAACCATACAGGGCGTATCAAAAAAAAGCGTTACACTTTTGAAAAATCTGTAAAAATTACATTTCAAAATATTTTGAAGATTTTTTCATGTCGATAGATGCCCAATCGTCTCATCTATCAAGTGCCACTAACAAAACAAATTTTCGTTCACGCTTGGGCGAACACTGACTGTTTTTGTCCAGAGTGTGAAAAATGACTTGCGCCAAATTGAAAAAAGAGGGAAAATTAAACCACCAGTTTGTATAAGTACTACCATTAAAACAAGTTGCTCCTTTGCATAAATTTAGGATTATGTTATGATCATAGGCATACCCAGGGGGGAGGGGTCACCCCCCCCCCCTTAGACCAAACAAATTTTGGGGGTTTAACCACCCCCCCCCCCCCCCCATTTCAAATTTTAACTGTTCTCGAGACCAAATGTCAATGGTCTCGACCGTCATTTTCGATGGTCTGTCTCGACCTCAAAGTGTGAAAAACGGTGGTCCCGGCCTCGAAAATGTCAAATTTTCCACCCCCCCCCCCCCCCCCCCCACCCTCGCTTACAGGATTTTCAACCACTTGGTCTTGTGGCCGGACCTGGCCTCGGCCTCGAAAATACCAAAAATGTGCGGTCTCGCCTGCGAACATTTTCTACGACTACCACCGGTTCCCCCCTTCCCCCATCCCCCATCCCCCCCCCCCCCCCCCCCCCCCTGCTTACCGGATTCTCAACCACGGTCTTGGTCTCGAAAATTGTGGACCGGACCTGGCCACGGTCTTGAAAATGTCGAAAATTCGCAGTCTCGGCTGCGAAAATTGTCTACGACTACCCCCCCCCCCCCCCCCCCCCCACCCCCCTCTCCCGCTTACCGGATTCTGAACCACTGGGTCTTGGTATCGGCCTTGAAAATTGTGCACCGGACCTGGTCTTGGTCTTGAAAATTTTGCAGGTACTTCGTCTCGGCTTTGAAAATTTTCTACGACTCCACCTCCCCCCCCCCCCTCCCGCTGACATTATTTTTTTTCTGAACCCCCCCCCCTCCCCCTTGAAAAATGACTTGCGCCAAATTGAAAGAAGAGGGAAAATTAAACCAGCAGTCCGAATAAGTACTCCCATTCAAATAAATTGCTCTTTGCCAGATAATTTCTAGACTAGCATAACCAGTGGGTACCAGTGGCGTACCCAGGGTTTTTCAAGGGGGGGGGGGGGTTCAGAAAAAAAAATTATGTCAGCGGGAGGGGGGGGGGGGGAGGTGGAGTCGTAGAAAATTTTCAAAGCCGAGACGAAGTACCTGCAAAATTGTCAAGACCAAGACCAGGTCCGGTGCACAATTTTCAAGGCCGATACCAAGACCCAGTGGTTCAGAATCCGGTAAGCGGGAGGGGGGGGGGGGGGGTAGTCGTAGACAATTTTCGCAGCCGAGACTGCAAACGTTCGACATTTTCAAGACCGTGGCCAGGTCCGGTCCACAATTTTCGAGACCAAGACCGTGGTTGAGAATCCGGTAAGCAGGGGGGGGGGGGGGGGGGTGGGGGATGGGGGATGGGGGAAGGGGGAACCGGTGGTAGTCGTAGAAAATGTTCGCAGGCGAGACCGCAAATTTTTGCTATTTTCGAGGCCGAGGCCAGGTCCGGCCACAAGACCAAGTGGTTGAGAATCCTGTAAGCGAGGGCGGGGGGGGGGGGGGGGGGGGGGGGGTGGTGGTCGTGGTCGTGGAAAATTTGACATTTTCGAGGCCGGGACCACCGTTTTTCACACTTTGAGGTCGAGACAGACCATCGTAAATGACGGTCGAGACCATTGACATTTGGTCTCGAGAACAGTTAAAATTTGAAATGAGGGGGGGGGGGGGAGGTTAAACCCCCCAAAAATTTGTTTGGTCTAAGGGGGGGGGGGGTGACCCCTTCCCCCTGGGTATGCCTATGATCATAACATAATCCTAAATTTATGCAAAGGAGCAATTTGTTTTAATGGTAGTACTTATACGAACTGGTGGTTTAATTTTCCCTCTTTTTTTCAATTTGGCGCAAGTCATTTTTCACACTCTGGACAAAAACAGTCAGTGTTCGCCCAAGCGTGAACGAAAATTTGTTTTGTTAGTAGCATTTGATAGATGAGACGATTGGGCATCTATCGACATGAACAAATCTTCAAAATATTTTGAAATGTAATTTTGACAGATTTTTCAAAAGTGTAACGCTTTTTTTGATACGCCCTGTATAGTGATACATGTTTCATTTCATTATTTATAATTTGACATAAGGTATTAATATCATTGTGAGAAAAAAGAATATTGGTATCAGCAGCAAAAAGCACAAATTTAAGAGTATGGGGACAATTAACTCAATTATTTATGAATAGTAAGAATATAAGTGGTTCTAGAATTGATCCTTGGGGTACTCCACATGTAACTTGTAACCGTTCAGAACAAACATTGTTATATACTGCGATTTGATAGCGGTGCTTAAGATAATTTTCAAACCATGAAAGTACTATACTTCTTAATTCATAAGATTTTTCTTTATGTAAAAGAATATTGTGATTGATAGAGTCAAAAGCTTTACTCAAATCCAGAAAGCTGAATAAATAACGTAAGTGTAACTCTTAATCAGTATTGTGTATTGTCATAATTGTATTGTAGTTGTTTCAATCATGAAAATCCAAATAAATAGAGGTCCAGTTTATATCTAAGCCGTCTCTATTTCTGTAAATACCATGTTGAGTTAGAAGTTTGAACTGACAGCCCCTGTTGTGTAGCCTGAAGGATCCCGGGAAGGTGTGAAAACTCTATTGAGAACTATGGATTAAATTGAAGAAACCGCTGAATAAATTAAAGAAACCATTGTCATTTAATGAGCTCATTACAAAAATGGGCGAAAGATATAAAGTGGACCAGAGTCTAACAATAATTCATATTTGGTGACGTTGGCCATGCATGGTCAAATGTATACTCACATAACTGAACCCATCGCATTGAAAAAAAAGAGCAGATGAAATTCTCAGATTGAAATGAAATCTTGAGATATTCATAATGATAAGCTGTGATATTAAGCTGCTAAAGACCCGTTTATTTTGTTCCTAAAAATAAATATTTTTCTTTTAAAGAAAATGGCAAAAAAAAATAAAATGAAATTTTTTTTGTGACTAAGAAACTTAAATAATTTGAGTTAAAATGCTCAAATTGCTAGAAAATCACGCTTGTTTGTTTTTTCCAAAAGGATTGAGTTTGGCTATATTTTTTTTACCGGAAAGAGGCAAAAAATTAAGTTATTACCTTTTTCATCAATTCAGATTTTAAATTGCTTAAATTCAAAATATAACACACCTTTCAAGAGTTGTATCATTATTTTCAAGCGAGTTTAGCATTTTAAACTCAAAAATCTAAAATTTCAACGAACAAGTGAAGTTGACCAATATTTCTTGCCATTTTCTTTAAAAAAAAAAGAAAAGCTAGCATTTTGAGTGAAATATAATATTTAAAAAAATGGATTCTTTGACTATTCTTTCCATTCCAAAAAGTTATACTTTTATTCACATTAAGAATAGTTTGAAAGTAAAAGCGCTGAATATAATTTCAAAAATTCCCAGGTTGACACCCGCCAGAAGTCTTCTGACGCGTGTTCGAGTTTACCGGCTCAACGCTAGCGGGCGGCAGACTCCATGTGCTAAAATACCGCTTCCGCTTCCGTTTCACCAGCGGCCGTGCAAAATCGGGAGAGTTGATCATCTTGTGTATGTAGGATCTTTGCTTTTGGCCGCGAGGCCATACACGAGAGCTCCTCCTGGTCGCGAGGCCTACACGTAGCTCTCAGCTCAAACACTCGCAAAACCTCTCCTTTTGGAGCTTGCGAAACTTAGGATACTTTAGTCCCACATCCAAAAAGTATTATAAGTATTGCTTTAGTTTACCCTTGTTAAATTATATAAGTCACGAAAGAACGTGTACTCTAAGCATTAGTCTCCTTTATTATAAATTATATAAGTCACGAAAGAACGTGTAAAATATAAGTATCGCTTAGCTTTCCCCTGTAGCATGTTATAAATATAATAAGACAGTGTTATAAGATACCAGTGGCGATAGAGACTTGTAATTATATTTGAATAAATATTCTTTTTATATTCTTTTTGTTCAAACTGAAATCTTGGTCCACAAACCTTGTGTTATTATTTATTTGTCTTACATTATAATAAATACAATCAACAAATCACCACTCTCGCATGACGCCATATATTTTGGCAAAACGAACCCACACATAATTAATTACCCGTCTTTGTCTCTAGAAGCTAACACCTTTTGTGCAATTGCTATACCGCTCGGCTATATTTGCAAATGGCTTCTGGGGACATTGACAATGGCGCCGGCCCCATCACAAGTCAGGAAACTGACAAAGTTGGGGGCACTAGCAGAGGCCATTACAGTACTATCTTCGTGCCAAATAATAAGATAAAGAAGTCAGCTGATTAATTACCTTGCTGCAGATATAGGTGATGTGTAGAGAGATTGTATTGATTTATATGTATGTTTTTAAGGAATGCTTTACAAGGCATTTTATTACTAATAGTGGTAAGTGTAATAGGAGCGGAGAATTGAACAGCTCGATCTTTACATTGCCAATTTGATAAACCTTGACTTTACACTGATTATGTCACCATTATATTTGTTTACTTATTTTGCTCAATGTGTGCTATAAATATTGATTATTCTTTTTAGTTAAGGAATGCTCGTCCTTTCCTTTGGACTTGATTTAAGTTTCGTTTTATAACTTTTCATCATATCACAATAATGAGGACTGAGTTAGTTCTTTAGATACAGGCTTCATTTTTATATCATTTATTACCTTGATATTAAACATTTGATGTGCTTTTTGTATAGCCCATCATTTACCTTGTGTTTTTGTGTGTGACTTTATATCATGAGATTGCCTTTAGTATTTCTTCCGTACATTGCAGGAGGAAAAAATTATCGTTGTAGTTTTAAGCTCGATAAAGTACTTTTGGGGTTGCAAAGATTTGCCCTTATAATTTAAAAATTATACACCACTATTAATTATGTATACATACACCTATTTTATTTTGCTAGGACCTATAAATTGAGATTACTTCACATATATTGTGTTGCATTACTTTTGGATCATAGTGCCTTGCAGGTGTCACTTGCTCAAATTCTTAGGAAGTCACATATGTGTTGATGTATTGATGCTAGTTATGTTGTTGAGTAGATAATTCAACGTCTTTTATTGCAGACGTACAAGGTCATGATCTTGATACTTTGGAATTATTCGTCAGTTCGTTTATATATACATGTAATGATTTAGCTTATGCCTTTGTACATTCGTTCCTGTAGGTTTTAGATTGAAAAATTACCTTCATGTTTTGTTATTATGTTTGATAGTATTAGGATTAAACGGGGTCGTTTAAAGCTAGGCAGAGGGTAATGTAACAAAGCTGCATTCTGGGGTCTGTGTATATTTCAAGCTTCACTCTCACTCTACTCCTCTCTCCTCCTTGTTCTACTTCTTAACCTCTCTCCCTTCACCCTCCTATCCCTGCCTCTCCCCACCATTGCATCTGCCTCTATCCGCCTCTCTCAATAACCCTCCCCTCTCTTTATCATTTCATCTTCCTAAATCCTGTACTCCCCGCTTCATTCCCTACCTACTGTGCTTCTCTCCCCTTCCTCTCTGCATCATCTCTCTCCCCCTCTCTCTACCATACTTTGCAGTGGTCACTCTCATTGCTCTGTGTGTCCAGTATAGTAGTGTGTGTACACATGTTGAATGGTCAGCATGACCAGTGTATCGTGTTAGGTTGCTCATGCATGGGTGATTCTGGAAGCATGGTTTTGTGACCCAGTCAGTATAATATTTCCAGTACACTTTTGGAGCTCTTTGGAGGAGGACAGAGAACATTATTCCTTATACATTTTGCTCCGTGATTGTTCGTGAATCTATTATAATTCTAAATCCACTGAATTTGTGATTGTTCTGCGGATCTCCGAATACAGACTAATCTGAAGGTAAACCATGATTTCACTCTAATTATTAACTCCTCCTATTATCGTGTATATTGTATGTGTGAGTGAGATGACCAATGATGCTGATGCTCGCGAGTCATGCGCTACCATGTTACCACTACATGACTACCAGTCTTGATGAATGAATGAATGCTCGGTGGATGTGTTGAGTCACAATATACTTTTGTGAAAACGAACATAATTATAAGATTTACTACAAATGGTGGCAGCGGTGGGATTTCTCAACACATCCACGACATTATTCATTTAGAAATGCTCAGTATTTTGATGTATGAAATAGCCTGAAAAATGAGCTCAGAATAGATGCGTTATTATTTTATTAAGCTCTGATTGATGCTCAAGAGCAGGCGATACACTACCATTCAATATAGCGCATATTAGACTGTTCTCAGTCAATGATGAACATGTCATATAAAAGTTCGGAAACTCAACTTTGATCGATTGTATGACATTTATTGTCAAAATGTATTTTTTCCTTTTAGTGTCATTGCAATGCATGATGATTTCCCTTTAATTTGGTACATTTTTTGTCATTCATTTCAAATCAGGAAATACGCAGCGCGTTTTAGAATGGAGGACGGTCAGAAGTCAAATGTCGCAAAACGGGCCGAAAGTATTAAGTTGGGAAATTTGACTCGTGTGCCGTATTTTTTAACGTTCAAGTTGTATCGAAGATTGTAGCGTGTTCGCATGATTTAAACTTATCAAATTTTGTATCATTTTAAAGCCCATGTGTCTATCTGTTCAATACGGTTATGTCCGGAACAATTTTATTGACAGGTTAAGTATGGTACAGCTGAATATGGGGAGGGCCGAAAGTGAAATGTTACAAAATGCATTTCTTTTTGTGAATTGAAGGCGTTGCATCGAAAAACGACTATTGGAGGGATGTTTAGGGTTTTGAATTGCACAATCATCAGTAAATTTAGTATCACTTGAAAGCGTGTTTATTGTTCTTTAAAATCATGTCTCACCTGTAATGATTATGCTATTGGGCTTCTTGTGTCAAGATTCCGGTAAGATATTTTTGTATTAATCATAACTAAATCATCATTACGTTTTGCACTATCGGAAAGCTCGTTAATTTACCTTTAATATGATGTCTCATTTGCAATGATTATGCTGAATGTGAGTGTGTAATACAGGAAACTCACAAACTTGATGTATTGAAAATGCTTCAAATTTCTCTAAACCTACGCAAACTGGCCAGAACTGGCATATTAGCGCCCTCTTTGACCGTGTAGGTATGCCCTTATTACCACGTATCAAACGGTATAACGTCGACCTAGCAACGTGTCATTTTGTGCCCCATACATTTAGAGGTACTACACACACACCTCAAGCACATAACCCCTATGAATGGGGGCATTTCTTACATTTACACCTTTACAAATTAACATAATGTTGAATTTCATAATGATTATGTAAAGTACTAAGATATCCCCACAAAAAGTCGTTTTTGGATGCCACGCCTTCAATTTCACACAATCAAATTCATTTTGCTTACATTTTGCTGTCGACCCTCATAAATATTCACCTTAATTGTACCTACCTGGCTTTCATAATTATTCCAAGTGAGGTGTCATTGGAAAGATTGGTTAGTAAGACAGTCAAACCTGTGTATAGTGACCACCTATGGCCACTGTAGACAGGTGACCTCTATTCATAAACAGGTTCAATAACACAGCAGGGGATCACATGAGGTGACAACAATAGATCTTAGGCAGGTTGGCTTCTATAGACAGGTTCACCTGTATTTACACGTGTGTACAATGCTATGACGTTAGAGAACGTATTTAGCAATAATATTGTACTGCTATGGAGATTAAATTAATGAAAAGCGTTCCAGGATTATTTTTTGATCAAGTACAAATATTATTCAGAATCAAATCTGACTTTTTTTTCACTAAGTAAAATTTGTTCTTTTTCTATTCACTATTAAACATCATTGAGAAGAATTTTATAACATTGATATTGGTATAAGATTGAATTCTCTCAAAGATCACTTTCGGAAATCCTTTAAAGTAATGAATCACTTTAAATACCCACTGTACATTGATGATTGTCTTTATAACAGTGTGGATGCTCTGTAAATAGACATTACACCGATATCAAACTTGTGATAAGGGCAGTATTTGGCAAATATTGTCTGAGTACACACGTCGTAGTAAGCAGAACAGGGTAGGAAATATACGGGGGCTGAGGGGGGTTTGTCACTTCGCTCCCTCGGGCTTGGTCGCTTCGCTCCCACGCAATTTCTCACTCTCACCTCTGGCTCAAAGTTGGCAACCCTGTGAGTGTGGTTGGGCATGAGCCCCTACACAAAAAAAATCGTGAGCCCACTTAGGTCTTTGCCCCCCCCCCCCCCCCCCCCCCCCAATCCAAAACTGCTTCCGGCGTGCCTGTTAGCTTCTGATAGTTAGCATGGACTGAAAAGAATTGTATCTGTTCTTTTTGTACTACCACGCTTTCACTCAAATATCTCATATTATTGATGAAGCATTCACATTATGGAACATTATGGACTGGCCTGCAAATGCTGTTTGCAGTACATGCAAAAAAATGAAGGTATCAATCTATTATATTAATACGGTAAGCTTCAACCCCCCAAAATGGTTCCCACTCGAGATATCCTCAACCCCGAGGATTCGGCGACTTCC
>JBAMJV010002237.1:0-92934 GCA_037951105.1 Echinarachnius parma | reverse complement strand
GGGGGTAATTGTCCAGGGGGTAGTTGTCCGGGGGGTAATTGTCCGTGGGGTAGTTGCTCGGGGGGGGTAGTTTGTCCGGGGGGTAGTTGTCCGGGGGGGTAGTTGTCCTGGGGGTAGTTGTCCGGGGGGTAGTTGTCTTGGGGGGTAATTGTCCTGGGGGGTAATTGTCTTGGGGGGTAATTGTCTTGGGGGGTATTGTCTTGGGGGGTAATTGTCTTGGGGGGTAATTGTCTTGGGGGGTAGTTGTCTTGGGGGGTAATTGTCTTGGGGGTAATTGTCCTAGGGGGGTAATTGTCCGGGTGGTAGTTGTCCGGGGGGTAATTGTCCTAGGGGGGGTAGTTGTCCGGGGGGGTAGTTGTCCGGGGGGTAGTTGTCCGGGGGTAGTTGTCTTGGGGGGTAATTGTCCTGGGGGTAATTGTCTTGGGGGGTAATTGTCTTGGGGGGTAATTGTCTTGGGGGGTAATTGTCTTGGGGGGTAGTTGTCTTGGGGGGGGTAATTGTCTTGGGGGGTAATTGTCCTAGGGGGGTAATTGTCCGGGTGGTAGTTGTCCGGGGGGTAATTGTCCTAGGGGGGTAGTTGTCCGGGGGGTAATCGTCCGGGGGGTGGTTGTCCAGGGGGTAGTAGTCCGGACACGAGTCAGTTTAAGCGAGGTTTGGTTATTTTGCCTAGTGTGCGGTCATGCTATTCTTATTTGTGCGCGGGTCACGTAGCTAGCGCGGGTCACGGAAGGGGTCACGCATAGCGTTGTGGTACTTCGTGGAATCCGTGTACGAACTTCCTCACTGGGTGAATATACATATAATGCACAATTAAACCGTTGGACGACGGTTTATTAGTTTTAGGTCTATAACTCCACGAAAAAGAGATTTCAAGCCCTAATGTTTTTCAGGCATGGTATTAAATGACATTTTCTTTCAGATAAGACAATAACCTCGCAACTTTTGAAATTTGGCTTGCAAAAGAGGGGATGTCCCTTTAATACTCATCAAATTTTGATTAAATCAATTTAACTATTTGGGGCTTCGATTACTGTTATTCAAGTCAAACAGCTTAATTAAAAAAATGCAAATTATATCTATGTTTTTTTCATCATTCAAATAGCTTAAACAATTCATGACACAAACGTAGCAAAGTGTAATTAGTGTGTTACTTTGAATGGAAATTAAAAGACAATTTCAAATATATATAGTTTCAAGAAATATAGCAACAAAATAAGTTTTCAAGATTTGTCTGAAAAAATAGCCATTAAATCTATTTTTAGGCTATTTTTCTCCTTCAAAAATAATTTAAAAATAGCCCAAAAATAGCCTAAAAATCTATTTTTTTCAATTTTTCTTTCGAAAAATATGATATACGTATCACCTAATAATACAAATTCGAACAAACTCATTAGGTTATACGTATGATATACGTATAACTTAATAATACAGCAGGGGAAAAAATACAAGATAAAATGTAATATCCAACAGTACAACTAATTTCGTCTTCCCAAATACCACTTTAAAGGTTAGTGAAATCCCGGCTTTGATTCAGGTTTATAGCTTTGAATATGTGCCTATATTGATATACCACACTCTTTTTTTCAAAGAAATCCTTAAAGTGATCCATGTAAAGTGTCTAACTCCACGAAAATTACTTGGAGCTTCCTCGTTTCTCTTATGCCGTGTTGTTTAGCTTATGGTAAGAGAAGAATAAAATAGGGTTAGATTTTTTTCAAATGTCCCTTCAGTATGAAGATAATTATCAATGAAAATCATCATCTGAAAAGCGTAAGCTAACGCTTTTGGTAAAAAGTAGAACTGCCGTAGTTGAACACGCCCGGCCGCGGCCGGCGGCGCGCCACATGATCACGGACTCTGGCCTGCGGAGTAGCCGAAACCTTCGGCAGCGCAACCGTTACGAGTCGATGTACCCGACTGCATTGAGCCGAGCATTGAACCACAACAAAAGTTTTTGCCTCAAGAAACTTCAATCAAGCAGTTAACAAAATGTCCAAGCCATAATATTTCACTTACCATTGTCTGGACTTTGCGCATGTGACTGCTGAATGAATTTAAACGCTACACATGCCATCAGAAGCACACAATACATGCAAGTAACCCACATTTCTGATGTTCCGAGGGTTAAATGTCTGCTCTTTTTGATATGTCTCCTTCAATAAAGAGACATCAACGTACCGTAGTAACTCCTCTCAGTGTGGGCCCCCAGCATCTAATCCAAATCGAAATTCTCGCACTTCTCTTTATATGGTTTGTTGGGGTGTGGTGGAAGGGTTAGGTTAAAATACAAATTCCCTAAAATTGTTGTTGAAGTGACTCACATAAAACAAATATTACAATTATCATGATTATTGGTTAAATTCTATCGCACGTTCTGTAATGTTTTTATACAGGGTGTCTCAGAAAGAATGCAACACCTACGATCGTTAATTTCATCAACACCATTGACCAAATGTCATTGTGTTTTGTTTGATTAGGTAGAACATTCTTTTTCCAACAAAATGATACCATGAGCATTGATTTTGGGTAAGGCGTCTGGATCCTAGGGCCATTTTTCTGAGGCAATGTCGTTTCCTAAATTTGCTACTTTTTCGTCTCCAGCGATCCTCTGAACACTGAGACATTCTCGCCCCACGGCCTCCCATAGACAGAAGAACCGCATGACTGCGCTCCCTTTGATAAAGAAGACAATGTTGCGTAATCCCGTACGGTAACCCCGTACGGTATGACTCACATTGCCTCAGAAAAATGGCCCTAGGATCCAAACGCCTTACCCAAAATCAATGATCATGGTATCATGTTGTTGGAAAAAAAATGTTCTACATAATCAAACAAAAAACAATAACATTTGGTCGATGGTGTTGATGAAATTAACGATCGTAGGTGTTGCATTGTTTCTGAGACACCCTGTATAGCAGAACGAATCGAGCGCGAACAAAACGTGGGGGAGGACTGTTCACCCAAATAATGAGACAATTGATTATGTTTGAATAGTCCGAAGTGCTTTTGTGAACAATAGTCGATGAAGCTAGTCAGACGTCAAACTCAAATACAGTGGGCATTACAACAACATAGATCACTTCCTCATCGGCCAAACATCTGCCAAACAGCAATTTAAGGAAATAAAATATTGCATTCATATCAACCCCAAAAATACTCTTTTTTTCACGAGGGCCATTTTGAAAATTTTGAGGGAGAAAAACGCCCTCGTGAAATTATTCACGAGGGCTATGATTTTGGGGCTCACAGGGGCTCTTATTTTTGTTTACATCATTTACACTGCTCACGAGTCTAATAAATGATTATCAATATTAATCATGTTGTGAGCTATCCGATTATGCCATGTTTGGTACGTTTCTGACGCTTTCCGATTATGCAGAATTTTTTTTTTTTCTTTTTTTTCCGCCCCCGTGCCGTGGCTCACGGGGGCGATTTCAAAGGTTTCGGGGGCGAATCGCCCGTCGTCCACGTGTATTTTTTTGGTTGATTCATATAATATATTATATATGTACACACCATCAATAAATAGCAGGCGTACTCGTCGCAAACAGTGCATCAAAAGCATTATTTTATGACAAAACAACATGAACATTGTATTCCAGACGTATACAAGACCGATTCCCGAGTTAGCGAAACGATAACCAAGAGGGGGAAGGGTGATGGGAGGATGTGATGGTAGGTGGGTGCACGGCCGGTAAAGGTGCTTTTGCAATGTTTTAGTTGAAATTATGCAATCTGGTGCATACTTGGGAAGGACATTTGACTTGACATGAAGTAAAATCTGAGTTTTTTTGTCTAAAGAAATACTCTTTTCTTTCAATCAGTGTTATCGAATTAGATAAAAAGCCATGGGTTATTTTTTTTTTTGGGGGGGGGGGGGCAAGCGCCCCCAAGCCCCCCCCCCCCCCCCCCCCCACCAGTACGCCAGTGCCATATTATGACTTGTAAACAATAATGAGTCAGAACCATGACTGACGAAATGATGAAATATCTCATTTTAAAGGGAATGGTTCAGTTTTGGTATAAAGGGCGCTTTAAGAAAAACATTGTGAGCTTATGCCGAAAAGGTGAGTGTAAAATCTGAACGAGCACACAATTTTAAAGACAGAATTAACTTTATTTGATCAAAATCGGTTCAGAAACGGCTGAAATATCAAACGTTATATCAGATCGGAATAACAAATTTACATTTTTTTTTTTTTTTAATGCAATATTATTTCGAAAATCTACCAACATTGGGGGTGGGGGGTCTATCAGTATTTTAACATGTTTAATGCAAATGTCAGGGTTGTCAGCTTTGAGCCGGCTTTGAGCCACACAAGCCCCACACCCCCACCTCTACCCCCACCCCCCTACGCCAGTGCAATTGAGTGGTGGACATGTCACATGGAGCGCATCTAATAGGAACTACATTGACATGATTTATTCTAATTAAGTACATAATGAAGTATTATGGCGTAAATATTCAGTTTTGAATGAACACAAACAGCAACAACCTCGGCGCGTCGTGTAACATAGGTGAGCGGCAAGAGGCAAAAAAGTGGCTTATTTCTTGGACTTTAATGCACCCGACTGGATTAAAGCAACTACATGTCTCATTTGAAAGGACATTTTATGTAGTTTTTGAAAATGACCATTCAAATATGGCGCAACTTGTAGCATCACCATGGAAACCAGCACTGAATAGACTACGCCCCCTTTGTCAAGAAATACAGCTTGATTATTAATTATTAGTTATTTACACATTTCATATGATATTTTACAATAAATACTTGTTTTCTAATGATTGAGAAACCTTTAATGGAAAAAACAAAACCCATCCTAACAATGTGGCATAATTTTGAAATAAATATCAATCAAAATGCGTTGCCTAGCAACATCATTTTCCTTAGCAACCAATTTATCCTTGCATAAAAGTGTGCGTTTTCATTTTCTTAAGTGATTTTTCTTTTAAAAACTAAATAAAAAAATACTGAAGAAGAATCTGCCAGATTCGATAGCTCGCGGTTCCATTGATTTACATTTTACTACACTTGCCTTTATAGTGGACAAGCAGTTTTCAGCAGTTTTTTACATTAAAAAAAATACCTGAATCATTAATTTAATTTTTGTAGACTTAATTTTGATTATTAGGTATTGCAATTCAAGAAAAATAAGCATGCCAATCCAAATGTATCAGTAAATGTGTGTTAGACTTTGCCTAACCAAACCCCAACTTTCATGAAAATGTCATTTTGCAGTACAATTACAGAATCAATCCAGCTGTATAAGACAATTTAACTTGTAAAGATTGAATGTTTAGTTTAAAAACTTTAATGAGACACAGCAGAAAACAATAAACATTGATAATGAAATGCATATACAATACAAATGATTATCCATGGAGACTATGTTGTTGCCTTGCAACAACATTTTACCTGGCAATGACATATTTTGCTCATATTTAGCAGGTTTTTTTACCCTTCCTTGGCAAATTTCTGTTTTATAGGTCTGTATTATATTACTTTGGGTACTCGGATAACAATGATGGTACACACATGAATATACTTTAGATTATCCATGGATACCATTATGTTGCCTAGCAACAGCATTTTACTTAGCAACCACATATCTCACATACATTCAGAGAGTTATGTTTACCTTTCATGGGCACATTTTTGCTGTAAAACATTCATTAATATGGATTCTTGGTTAACTTTGATGGTGCAACACATGAAGTTATTCACAATGACCATTGCGTTGCCTAGCAACTACATTTTACCTAGCAACCACACATCTGACTTATATTCAACAGTTCATTCAACCGGCTTTCTCTGGACTTTTCTGCTTTGTACATTGTTTGTTTGGTCCTGGACGTTGCTCAAGTTGAGCCACTGATGAGAATTTGGGCCGATGAGCCTTAATCCATGACAAGAACACTGCCTTTTATCCATACCACCTTCAACAACCATGGTGCTAAGTAAAAACAAAATAAAATGCATTAAACAGTTCATCATCTGCAATCTGAGTTTGACCATCAACAAATTATTCTTCAGTGGAATACACAAGCCCCAAATGGTTTAGCAAAGGAAAGTTTCCCTTGAATTTGCATGATATATTTTGTATTGCTGATCATTTCTCTTTCTATTCTGAAAAGAATATATGCCAAGCTCTTTTTGACCAGCACAGATTTTCAAAGACAGCACATTATGTCTTTATCCGTTGATCTTGTTATGTTCGACTTAGCTTGTCAGGGTGGTTGTATAGAACTTTAAGCAATGCACTGCAATCCTATCGGTCTTCACTTGCACAGGCAATAACGCGACATTCCTCAAGAAAGCGTACCTATTCTGTTCAAGATCTATGTTAATGACCCATTGTTTTTTTTTCTTCGTATATATGCGCATTCTATAAATTAAAGTCTAAGCTGTCTGGTCTGGATTCCGCAGTCACATGCATGGCTGTCTTTCATTTTTCATCGATAGGGATGATGGGCTGACCTTGCATGGAGTGTTCTTATCCTGTTCGTAGTCATGCGTTGCTTTCTAGATAGGTTAAAGCCTGCTGGCTCTGACGTAGAGTCCTGTATAAGGTCTTGATTAGGGAAGTCAGACTCCAGGTTTGCGCCATTCTCTCTTTAGGTCGAACTCTTTTAGAGACTTCGCAGAAGACCAAAAGGTTGTCCGTGATTTAAGGAAATTGTTGGGTTGGTCCTCTAGGTCCTCATGGATAGGTAGGTCTGGATTGGTGGAGGTGCGGTGAATTTCCTTGCGCATTATCTCCTGTCTGTGTACTCGAGGCGGAGCAATGTGTGAGAGAGAGCAAGAGTGCCGGTAATTATTCTCATAGCTTAGTTTAAGATAACCTCTACACGTATCTTCTTGGTATGACAGCTCTCTGCCCACACTGGTGAGCAGTACACTATTGCTATGCAGACCGTTCGAAGGGTGTGTGTGCCGGAACCCCAGCTATTTCCTGCTGGCGAGATTCAGACAACTTCTTCAGATGTTCATGATAGGTGAGGCTGTGGTCCAGGGTTACTCTAAGTTATTTGGGGAACTCTTCATGCTTGACTATTTTGCCACATAAGGTGACCTTCAGTTTTGTGTTTGCTTGTCGGTTACTGAGGTGGAAGGCAGTGGTTGTAGTCTTTGTAGGATTGGGACGAAGGCGCCAGTTGGTGAAGTAGTCCTCCATCTTCTTCATGTCTATGGTGAGGGTTGTGCTAAGACAAAGGACATTGAAATCGGTGGATTGGGTAGCTAATTCAGGATCATCTGCATAGGCAAATTTCCTGGAAGTGGTCTCCGGCATGTCGCTTACATAAATGTTGAAAAGCATCAGGGCCAAGACAGATCCTTCAGGGAGGCCGTCGTTGAGGGTTCTAGTCGTGCTTGTTTGTCCTCCAAGTGAAACTCTGAATCTTCTTTTGCCGAGTATGGAATCGAGGATGCCCATGGTTGTCTGATACTTGAAGATGCGGGAGGCTTTGAGCAGCAGGCCACATCTCCATACAGTGTCGTAGGCTAATGAGAGGTCAAATAGTGCTACACCTGTTTTAAGAGCGCGCTGATATCCTGCCTCTATGAATGTATATAGTGAGGGCTAGAACTTGATCGGAACATCTCATTTTTGGTCTGAAGCATGCTTGCTCCTTTGGTAGCACAGGTTCTACCAATGGGCTAAGCCTGACCAGAAGGAGACGCTCGAACAATTTGTACGACGTGCACAGAAGAGAGATGGGATAGTAGCTTGCATGGTCGTTCAAACAATGTTTAAGGAATTTCAGTCGCAGGAACGGTGATGAGAATGTTTTATAATTTGCGTAGGTGCTAGATTTGTTTTTAATGTATTGCTCAAAATAATAGTCCATTTCAATCTTGTTATTTTTTTGTTTACATTAACAGATACATTATGATGAGTTCTATCACATAGTATATAAGGTGTTACAAGTTTATGTTAATTTCATGTTTTGTGTGTGGGGCGTTTCCCAAAACTGTTATTTATCTTTTGCATGAAAACATAAATAATTATTGAAAGTTTATCAAAAGAATGTAATACTCACCCAATTTTTGTAGTTGTGACAATGAAGCCAAAGTTGTCAAAAGAATGAAAGTTATGTGCAGATAGTTTGCCAACGCCATATTATAATTCATCCAGCCGCAACATACAGATACACAAACTTGTAAAATAAATTTATATTGATGATGCAAACGACCACAGCATACATTTGCACGAAGTTAAACAAAATGGTACAAAACTGTACTATTGATGATGCGAAATTACCATGATATACCCATTGTAATTTGCGAAATAAGTAAATAATGTTATATTTCTGATCTAACGCAGCCACAACAAAGTTATGTACCAATGTATGACATAACTGTATTGTTTGTGCAAAACGGCCACAATAAGGTGATGTGCGAATTCATGAAATACTGTATCAATTATTAATGCAAACCGAGACATGAGGAATTCGCCCGGTTAAACGAAAAATTCTTTTATCTTCATGCTGATAGTGTTACATATAATTTTTTTTTAACAACACTTTTTTTCCGGATACGTTGAAATCGATATAACACCGGGTATAGCACGCCTGTAACCTGCTAAATGCGCGCAGTTGTAGCCGCCGCACGAAACCGGAAGTAGTTCGAACATACGCCTGTATACTACTAATATTAAAGGGGTAGTTTAGTTTTGGTAGAGAGGGCGCTGCACATCACAATTTTGTTTGTGAGGTAATGAAAAACTGAGTGTCGAATTTGAGAGAACATGCAATTTTAATGGCAGAATAAACTTTATTTGGTCAAAATCGGTCTAGAAACGGCTGAAATATCAATAACTATATCTGACCTAATAATTATTTGGGGCCAAAAATGCTTACACTTTTTCAAAAATTTTCAAAGCGTTTTTTAAATAGTTGTTGATGATCTATCTACTTAATTATTATTTCAATAAAACATCACGAGCGTAATTTTGTATAAAAAATGGTTGAAACCAATGCCTTTTTAGAGAGCGCCCTCTTGTGTTTTAATGGTTCTTTTTGAACGATAACGAGCTTTTTACCTAGTCGTTTGTATTTTTGTATACCTTTCGAGCATGGTGGAGTAATAACTATTAGTTTATAATGTTACTGTCCAGGTTTGGTTACTAAAGTTCAGCCTTACCAAAACTGTACTACCCCTTTAATATCAGCTTACATACAGGGTTTATAAGCGCAAGTATTATTATCGTTTATCTTTATGTTGATAGTGTTATATATAATTTTTTTTTAACAACACTTTTTTTTCCGGATACGTTGTAATCGATATAACACCGGGTATAGCACGCCTGTACCCTGCTAAATGCGCGCAGTTGTAGCCTCCGCACGAAACCGGAAGTAGTTCGAACATACGCCTGTATACTACTAATATTAAAGGGGTAGTTTAGTTTTGGTAGAGAGGGCGCTGCACATCACAATTTTGTTTGTGAGGTAATGAAAAACTGAGTGTCGAATTCGAGAGAACATTCAATTTTAATGGCAGAATAAACTTTATTTGGT
The DNA here is from genome assembly GCA_037951105.1 of Echinarachnius parma. Lineage (NCBI taxonomy): Eukaryota > Metazoa > Echinodermata > Echinoidea > Clypeasteroida > Echinarachniidae > Echinarachnius > Echinarachnius parma. The sequence goes on along the minus strand of JBAMJV010002237.1, from coordinate 83,414 downwards.
CAAAATCGGTCTAGAAACGGCTGAAATATCAATAACTATATCTGACCTAATAATTATTTGGGGCCAAAAATGCTTACACTTTTTCAACACTTTTCAAAAGCGTTTTTTAAATAGTTGTTGATGATCTATCTACTTAATCATTATTTCAATAAAACATCACGAGCGTAATTTTGTATAAAAAATGGTTGAAACCAATGCCTTTTTAGAGAGCGCCCTCTTGTGTTTTAATGGTTCTTTTTGAACGATAACGAGCTTTTTACCTAGTCGTTTGTATTTTTGTATACCTTTCGAGCATGGTGGAGTAATAACTATTAGTTTATAATGTTACTGTCCAGGTTTGGTTACTAAAGTTCAGCCTTACCAAAACTGTACTACCCCTTTAATATCAGCTTACATACAGGGTTTATAAGCGCAAGTATTATTATCGTTTATCTTTATGTTGATAGTGTTATATACAGGGTGGCCCAGAAATAACGGAACGGGGCACTTCCCAAAATAAAGCAACGAAATGACTGGGTCCATCGGATAGTGTGTCTTTTCAAATGAAAATTGATACCAAGAACATTAATTTTGGTCGTGTAGTTTTTGCTTTAGAGCGCTGTGAGTGACACTATGTCAGGGTTCATTTTTCTTCAATTTTGACTGACCTATTGGCTAAAGAATGACCCGAACGGCTCCGCATAGAATTACGGTGATGTGGCTATTCAGTCGAATGCACATTAACAAAGGTGTCCGCATCATTGTGCATCGTAATTCTATGACGAGCCGTTCGGATCATTCTTTAGCCAATAGGTCAGTCAAAATTGAAGAAAAATGAACCCTGACATGGTGTCACTCACAGCGCTCTAAAACAAAAACTACACGACCAAAATTAATGTTCTTGGTATCAATTTTCATTTGAAAAGACACACTATCCGATGGACCCAGTCATTTCGTTACTTTATTTTGGGAAGTGCCCCGTTCCGTTATTTCTGGGCCACCCTGTATAATTTTTTTTTAACAACACTTTTTTTTCCGGATACGTTGTAATCGATATAACACCGGGTATAGCACGCCTGTACCCTGCTAAATGCGCGCAGTTGTAGCCTCCGCACGAAACCGGAAGTAGTTCGAACATACGCCTGTATACTACTAATATTAAAGGGGTAGTTTAGTTTTGGTAGAGAGGGCGCTGCACATCACAATTTTGTTTGTGAGGTAATGAAAAACTGAGTGTCGAATTCGAGAGAACATTCAATTTTAATGGCAGAATAAACTTTATTTGGTCAAAATCGGTCTAGAAACGGCTGAAATATCAATAACTATATCTGACCTAATAATTATTTGGGGCCAAAAATGCTTACACTTTTTCAACACTTTTCAAAAGCGTTTTTTAAATAGTTGTTGATGATCTATCTACTTAATCATTATTTCAATAAAACATCACGAGCGTAATTTTGTATAAAAAATGGTTGAAACCAATGCCTTTTTAGAGAGCGCCCTCTTGTGTTTTAATGGTTCTTTTTGAACGATAACGAGCTTTTTACCTAGTCGTTTGTATTTTTGTATACCTTTCGAGCATGGTGGAGTAATAACTATTAGTTTATAATGTTACTGTCCAGGTTTGGTTACTAAAGTTCAGCCTTACCAAAACTGTACTACCCCTTTAAAGAGTGACTAAATTAAAAAATTTAAAGACTTTGGTTGATCTATAATAATGAATACATCACATATCTGTTGACTATTTGATGTACATTTTTGTCATATTTTTTATATTATTTTTTCTATTATTTTTATTCTACCTGCTAAGATCCACCCCTAAAAAAACCAGAAGCTATTGACTTCTGTGACATCACAATACCATTCAACCATCGATCAGCTAGATAAACATAAACAAAAGATATGTTCTCACCCACTAAGTACCTTATTGCATTAGCGTTGGATGTTTTCATTGAAACCCTTCTTTTCATGGTGAGTGGGCATTGTATAAAACATACAATGCTATTGTAAATAGGTGATCAGTGGACATACCAATAACTTTTGTTCATCTAGCTGACTGATGGTTGAATGGTATTATGATGTCACAGAAGTCAATAGCTTCTGGCCGGTTTTTTTTAGGGGTGAAGCTGAGCAGGTAGAAAAAAGTAATAGAAAAAATAATATAAAAAATATGACAAAAATGTACATCAAAAAGTCAACAGATATGTGATGTATTAATTATTATAGATCAACCAAAGTCTTTAATTTTTTTAATTTAGTCACCCTTTAATATCAGCTTACATACAGGGTTTATAAGCGCAAGTATTATAATCGTTTATCTTTATGTTGATAGTGTTATATATAATTTTTGTTTAACAACACTCTTTTTTCCGGATACGTTGTAATCGATATAACACCGGGTATAGCACGCCTGTACCCTGCTAAATGCGCGCAGTTGTAGCCTCCGCACGAAACCGGAAGTAGTTCGAACATACGCCTGTATACTACTAATATTAAAGGGGTAGTTTAGTTTTGGTAGAGAGGGCGCTGCACATCACAATTTTGTTTGTGAGGTAATGAAAAACTGAGTGTCGAATTCGAGAGAACATTCAATTGTAATGGCAGAATAAACTTTATTTGGTCAAAATCGGTCTAGAAACGGCTGAAATATCAATAACTATATCTGACCTAATAATTATTTGGGGCCAAAAATGCTTACACTTTTTCAAAAAATTTCAAAAGCGTTTTTTAAATAGTTGTTGATGATCTATCGAGGATGCCCATGGTTGTCTGATACTTGAAGATGCGGGAGGCTTTGAGCAGCAGGCCACATCTCCATACAGTGTCGTAGGCTAATGAGAGGTCAAATAGTGCTACACCTGTTTTAAGAGCGCGCTGATATCCTGCCTCTATGAATGTATGTAGTGAAGGCTAGAACTTGATCGGAACATCTCATTTTTGGTCTGAAGCATGCTTGCTCCTTTGGTAGCACAGGTTCTACCAATGGGCTAAGCCTGACCAGAAGGAGACGCTTGAACAATTTGTACGACGTGCACAGAAGAGGGATGGGATAGTAGCTTGCATGGTCGTTCAAACAATGTTTAAGGAATTTCAGTCGCAGGAACGCTGATGAGAATGTTTTATAATTTGCGTAGGTGCTAGATTTGTTTTTAATGTATTGCTCAAAATAATAGTCCATTTCAATCTTGTTATTTTTTTGTTTACATTAACAGATACATTATGATGAGTTATATCACATAGTATATAAGGTGTTACAAGTTTATGTTAATTTCATGTTTTGTGTGTGGGGCGTTTCCCAAAACTGTTATTTATCTTTTGCATGAAAACATAAATAATTATTGAAAGTTTATCAAAAGAATGTAATACTCACCCAATTCTTGTAGTTGTGACAATGAAGCCAAAGGTGTCAAAAGAATGAAAGTTATGTGCAGATAGTTTGCCAACGCCATATTATAATTCATCCAGCCGCAACATACAGATACACAAACTTGTAAAATAAATTTATATTGATGATGCAAACGACTACAGCATACAGTTGCACGAAGTTAAACAAAATGGTACAAAACTGTACTATTGATGATGCGAAATTACCATGATATACCCATTGTAATTTGCGAAATAAGTAAATAATGTTATATTTCTGATCTAACGCAGCCACAACAAAGTTATGTACCAATGTATGACATAATTGTATTGTTTGTGCAAAACGGCCACAAAAAGGTGATGTGCGAATTCATGAAATACTGTATCAATTATTAATGCAAACCGAGACATGAGGAATTCGCCCGGTTAAACGAAAAATTCTTTTATCTTCATGTTGATAGTGTTATATATAATTTTTTTTTAACAACACTTTTTTTCCGGATACGTTGTAATCGATATAAGACCGGGTATAGCACGCCTGTACCCTGCTAAATGCGCGCCGTTGTAGCCGTAGTCCCGATTCAGGACGTGATTTGTGAACACACACTACCTTCATGCACGTACACCACGCTATAAACGACTCAACGTGTGCTAACGCTACATATCGTTACGTCCGTAATTCCCCTTACCTCTAAAACCACGTCCCAACGTTTCCGTGGGAATATTGGGCGTGGAAAAAATCACCAGTTCGCAGCGCACGTCAATCATTATTCATGAGCATGCAGCATTTTGTATACGATCGCTATGATCATCGCGCTACGTCATAATGCCCGTAGCCAATCACGTTTGGCTAGGTTGACAGCTAATTAACATTATCCTTACAAATCGTGAGGGTGACCATTAATTAGTGGCCGATCTCGATGCGGACTACGACCACGACGATGAGATTAGGAATATTCATCTAGGCGTAGATGAGTAGATAAATACACTCACAGTCATCATGGTGTGTGAAACTATGATTTTATTGAGAAAATGGCTAGGCTTTTGTTGATGCATAGCTATAAATTGTATCGCACACAGCAGGCGCTAGTCGCATACATGTATAGCAGGGTCTAGTCTTGGTCTACCAGCGCCTTTTAGGCACACTTTGGTGAAATTGCCTAGGCCAGGGTGTAAAACGGAAACGCGCGTCCGGGCAGCGGACTATTGTAGCCGGCGCACGAAACCGGAAGTAGTTCTAACATACGCCTGTATACTACTAATATTAAAGGGGTAGTTTAGTTTTGGTAGAGAGGGCGCTGCACATCACAATTTTGTTTGTGAGGTAATGAAAAACTGAGTGTCGAATTTGAGAGAACATGCAATTCTAATGGCAGAATAAACTTTATTTGGTCAAAATCGGTCTAGAAACGGCTGAAATATCAATAAATATATCTGACTTAATAATTATTTGGGGCCAAAAATGCTTACACTTTTTCAACATTTTTCAAAAGCGTTTTTAAAATAGTTGTTGATGATCTATCTACTTAATCATTATTTCAATAAAACATCACGCGCATAATTTTGTATACAAAATGGTTAAAAACAATGGCTTTTTAGAGAGCGCCCTCTTGAGTTTTAATGGTTCTTTTTGAACGATAATGGGCTTTTTACCTAGTCGTTTGTATTTTTGCATACATTTCGAGCATGGTGGAGTAATAACTATTAGTTTATAATGTTACTGTCCAGGTTTGGTTACTAAAGTTCAGCCTTACCAAAACTGTACTACCCCTTTAATAACAGCTTACATACAGGGTTTATAAGCGCAAGTATTATTATAGGTGATGCAATAAGGTGATGTGCGAATTCATGAAATACTGTATCAATTATTAATGCAAACCGAGACATGTGGAAATCGCCCGGTTAAACGAACAATTCGTTTATCTTTATGTTGATAGTGTTATATATAATTTTTTTTTAACAACACTTTTTTCCGGATACGTTGTAATCGATATAACACCGGGTATAGCACGCCTGTACCCTGCTAAATGCGCGCAGTTGTAGCCGCCGCACGAAACCGGAAGTAGTTCGAACATACGCCTGTATACTACTAATATTAAAGGGGTAGTTTAGCTTTGGTAGAGAGGGGGCTGCACATCACAATTTGTTGTGAGGTAATGAAAAACTGAGTGTCGAATTTGAGAGAACATTCAATTTTAATGGCAGAATAAACTTTATTTGGTCAAAATCGGTCTAGAAACGGCTGAAATATCAATAACTATATCTGACCTAATAATTATTTGGGGCCAAAAATGCTTACACTTTTTCAAAAATTTTCAAAAGCGTTTTTTAAATAGTTGTTGATGATCTATCTACTTAATCATTATTGCAATAAAACATCACGCGCATAATTTTGTATACAAAATGGTTGAAACCAATGCCTTTTTAGAGAGCGCCCTCTTGAGTTTTAATGGTTCTTTTTGAACGATAATGGGCTTTTTACCTAGTCGTTTGTATTTTTGCATACATTTCGAGCATGGTGGAGTAATAACTATTAGTTTATAATGTTACTGTCCAGGTTTGGTTACTAAAGTTCAGCCTTACCAAAACTGTACTACCCCTTTAATAACAGCTTACATACAGGGTTTATAAGCGCAAGTATTATTATAGGTGATGCAATAAGGTGATGTGCGAATTCATGAAATACTGTATCAATTATTAATGAAAACCGAGACATGAGGAAATCGCCCGGTTAAACGAACAATTCGTTTATCTTTATGTTGATAGTGTTATATATAATTTTTTTTTAACAACACTTTTTTTCCGGATACGTTGTAATCGATATAACACCGGGTATTATAGCACGCCTGTAACCTGCTAAATGCGCGCAGTTGTAGCCGCCGCACGAAACCGGAATTAGTTCGAACATACGCCTGTATACTACTAATATTAAAGGGGTAGTTTAGTTTTGGTAGAGAGGGCGCTGCACATCACAATTTTTTTGTGAGGTAATGAAAAACTGAGTGTCGAATTCGAGAGAACATTCAATTTTAATGGCAGAATAAACTTTATTTGGTCAAAATCGGTCTAGAAACGGCTGAAATATCAATAACTATATCTGACCTAATCATTATTTGGAGCCAAAAATGCTTACACTTTTTCAACATTTTTCAAAAGCGTTTTTTAAATAGTTGTTGATGATCTATCTACTTAATCATTATTTCAATAAAACATCACGCGCATAATTTTTTATAAAAATGGTCGAAACCAATACCTTTTTAGAGAGCGCCCTCTTGTGTTTTAATGGTTCTTTTTGAACGATAACGGGCTTTTTACCTAGTCGTTTGTATTTTTGTATACCTTTCGAGCATGGTGGAGTAATAACTATTAGTTTATAATGTTACTGTCCAGGTTTGGTTTCTAAAGTTCAGCCTTACCAAAACTGTACTACCCCTTTAATATCAGCTTACATACAGGGTTTATAAGCGCAAGTATTATTATAGGTGATACAATAAGGTGATGTGCGAATTCATGAAATACTGTATCAATTATTAATGCAAACCGAGACATGAGGAAATCGCCCGGTTAAACGAACAATTCGTTTATCTTTATGTTGATAGTGTTATATATAATTTTTTTTTAACAACACTTTTTTTCCGGATACGTTGTAATCGATATAACACCGGGTATTATAGCACGCCTGTAACCTGCTAAATGCGCGCAGTTGTAGCCGCCGCACGAAACCGGAATTAGTTCGAACATACGCCTGTATACTACTAATATTAAAGGGGTAGTTTAGTTTTGGTAGAGAGGGCGCTGCACATCACAATTTTTTTGTGAGGTAATGAAAAACTGAGTGTCGAATTCGAGAGAACATTCAATTTTAATGGCAGAATAAACTTTATTTGGTCAAAATCGGTCTAGAAACGGCTGAAATATCAATAACTATATCTGACCTAATCATTATTTGGAGCCAAAAATGCTTACACTTTTTCAACATTTTTCAAAAGCGTTTTTTAAATAGTTGTTGATGATCTATCTACTTAATCATTATTTCAATAAAACATCACGCGCATAATTTTTTATAAAAATGGTCGAAACCAATACCTTTTTAGAGAGCGCCCTCTTGTGTTTTAATGGTTCTTTTTGAACGATAACGGGCTTTTTACCTAGTCGTTTGTATTTTTGTATACCTTTCGAGCATGGTGGAGTAATAACTATTAGTTTATAATGTTACTGTCCAGGTTTGGTTTCTAAAGTTCAGCCTTACCAAAACTGTACTACCCCTTTAATATCAGCTTACATACAGGGTTTATAAGCGCAAGTATTATTATAGGTGATACAATAAGGTGATGTGCGAATTCATGAAATACTGTATCAATTATTAATGCAAACCGAGACATGAGGAAATCGCCCGGTTAAACGAACAATTCGTTTATCTTTATGTTGATAGTGTTATACAGGGTGGCCCAAAAAAAACGGAACGGGGCACTTCCCAAAATATAGTAACAAATGTATTATGTCCATAGGATAGAGTGTCTTTTCAAATGAACAACGATACCAATAACAGTCAATTTGGTCGTGTAGTTTTTGTTTTAGGGCGCTGTGAGTGACACTATGTCAGGTTCTCTTTTTTGTCAATTTGTATTGAGCCAGCGCTTGATGAATCGCACTAACCGCCGTTCATATCGTTGAGCATCGCGCACTATTGTTAGTGTGCACTCAGCCGTGTGCCGAGAGAATGGACATGGTCGCTGAATGGTATTACGGGCAAGGAGTGCGGGTAAACCGGCATTGACTAGGTCGAAATCGACATAAATCGGCACCTGACATGGTCTCACTCACTGCGTCCTTAAACAAAAACGACCTGACCAAAATTACTGTTCTTGGTATCGTTTTTCATTGGAAAGGACACCCTATCCGATGAACATAAACATTGTGTTATTATATTTTGGGAAGTGCCCCGTTCCGTTTTTTTTGGGCCACCCTGTATATAATTTTTTTTTAACAACACTTTTTTTTCCGGATACGTTGTAATCGATATAACACCGGGTATAGCACGCATGTACCCTGCTAAATGCGCGCCGTTGTAGCCGCCGCACGAAACCGGAAGTAGTTCAAACATACGCCTGTATACTGCTAATATTAAAGGGGTAGTTTAGTTTTGGTAGAGAGGGCGCTGCACATCACAATTTTTTTGTGAGGTAATGAAAAACTGAGTGTCGAATTTGAGAGAACATGCAATTTTAATGGCAGAATAAACTTTATTTGGTCAAAATCGGTCTAGAAACGGCTGAAATATCAATAAATATATCTGACCTAATAATTATTTGGGGCCAAAAATTCTTACACTTTTTCAAAAATGTTCAAAAGCGTTTTTTAAATAGTTGTTGATGATCTATCTACTTAATCATTATTTCAATAAAACATCACGCGCATAACTTTGTATAAAAAATGGTTGAAACCAATGCCTTTTTAGAGAGCGCCCTCTTGTGTTTTAATGGTTCTTTTTTAACGATAACGGGCTTTTTACCTAGTCGTTTGTATTTTTGTATACCTTTCGAGCATGGTGGAGTAATAACTATTAGTTTATAATGTTACTGTCCAGGTTTGGTTACTAAAGTTCAGCCTTACCAAAACTGTACTACCCCTTTAATAACAGCTTACATACAGGGTTTATAAGCGCAAGTATTACTATAGGTGATGCAATAAGGTGATGTGCGAATTCATGAAATACTGTATCATTTATTAATGCAAACCGAGACATGAGGAAATCGCCCGGTTAAACGAACAATTCGTTTATCTTTATGTTGATAGTGTTATATATAATTTTTTTTTAACAACACTTTTTTTCCGGATACGTTGTAATTGATATAACACCGGGTATTATAGCACGCCTGTAACCTGCTAAATGCGCGCAGTTGTAGCCGCCGCACGAAACCGGAAGTAGTTCGAACATACGCCTGTATACTACTAATATTAAAGGGGTAGTTTAGCTTTGGTAGAGAGGGCGCTGCACATCACAAATTTTTTGTGAGGTAATGAAAAACTGAGTGTCGAATTCGAGAGAATATTCAATTTTAATGGCAGAATAAACTTTATTTGGTCAAAATCGGTCTAGAAACGGCTGAAATATCAATAACTATATCTGACCTAATCATTATTTGGGGCCAAAAATGCTTACACTTTTTCAACATTTTTCAAAGCGTTTTTTAAATAGTTGTTGATGATCTATCTACTTAATCATTATTTCAATAAAACATCACGCGCATAATTTTTTATAAAAATGGTTGAAACCAATACCTTTTTAGAAAGCGTCCTCTTGTGTTTTAATGGTTCTTTTTGAACGATACAAGCTTTTTACCTAGTCGTTTGTATTTTTGTATACATTTCGAGCATGGTGGAGTAATAACTATTAGTTTATAATGTTACTGTCCAGGTTTGGTTACTAAAGTTCAGCCTTACCAAAACTGTACTACCCCTTTAATATCAGCTTACATACAGGGTTTATAAGCGCAAGTATTATTATAGGTGATACAATAAGGTTATGTGCGAATTCATGAAATACTGTATCAATTATTAATGCAAACCGAGACATGAGGAAATCGCCCGGTTAAATTCGTTTATCTTTATGTTGATAGTGTTATATATAATTTTTTTTTAACAACACTTTTTTTTCCGGATACGTTGTAATCGATATAACACCGGGTATTATATAGCACGCCTGTACCCTGCTAAATGCGCGCCGTTGTAGCCGCCGCACGAAACCGGAAGTAGTTCAAACATACGCCTGTATACTACTAATATTAAAGGGGTAGTTTAGTTTTGGTAGAGAGGGCGCTGCACATCACAATTTTTTTGTGAGGTAATGAAAAACTGAGTGTCGAATTTGAGAGAACATGCAATTTTAATGGCAGAATAAACTTTATTTGGTCAAAATCGGTCTAGAAACGGCTGAAATATCAATAAATATATCTGACCTAATAATTATTTGGGGCCAAAAATTCTTACACTTTTTCAAAAATTTTCAAAAGCGTTTTTTAAATAGTTGTTGATGATCTATCTACTTAATCATTATTTCAATAAAACATCACGCGCATAACTTTGTATAAAAAATGGTTGAAACCAATGCCTTTTTAGAGAGCGCCCTCTTGTGTTTTAATGGTTCTTTTTTAACGATAACGGGCTTTTTACCTAGTCGTTTGTATTTTTGTATACCTTTCGAGCATGGTGGAGTAATAACTATTAGTTTATAATGTTACTGTCCAGGTTTGGTTACTAAAGTTCAGCCTTACCAAAACTGTACTACCCCTTTAATAACAGCTTACATACAGGGTTTATAAGCGCAAGTATTAATATAGGTGATGCAATAAGGTGATGTGCGAATTCATGAAATACTGTATCAATTATTAATGCAAACCGAGACATGAAGAAAACGCCCGGTTAAACGAACAATTCGTTTATCTTTATGTTGATAGTGTTATATATAATTTTTTTTTAACAACACTTTTTTTCCGGATACGTTGTAATTGATATAACACCGGGTATTATAGCACGCCTGTAACCTGCTAAATGCGCGCAGTTGTAGCCGCCGCACGAAACCGGAAGTAGTATACTACTAATATTAAAGGGGTAGTTTAGTTTTGGTAGAGAGGGCGCTGCACATCACAATTTTTTTGTGAGTTAATGAAAAACTGAGTGTCGAATTTGTAACTTTGTTACGAAAGTTTACGAAAGCGTAACTTTGTATAAAAAATGGTTGAAACCAATGCCTTTTTAGAGAGCGCCCTCTTGTGTTTTAGTGGTTCTTTTTTAACGATAACGGGCTTTTTACCTAGTCGTTTGTATTTTTGTATACCTTTCGAGCATGGTGGAGTAATAACTATTAGTTTATAATGTTACTGTCCAGGTTTGGTTACTAAAGTTCAGCCTTACCAAAACTGTACTACCCCTTTAATAACAGCTTGCATACAGGGTTTATAAAGCGCAAGTATTATTACCCATGGACATCAGGTACAGTTTTAACCCACACAATAATATTGTGTACTTTCTCAACTCCCCGGGGTGCATACTAGCCATATGCTGCCAATGGCGCGAATGCTAATTGACACCCGACCATGGTACCCATTTATACACCTGGGTAGAGAGCAGCAATTGTGGATTAATTGTCTTGCCGAAGGACAAGCGGTCTGGAGTGGGCTGGTTTCGAACTCGGGATCTCACGATCGGAAAGGGCGCGCTCTACCAATCTTGCCACACCACGTCCATAAACCGGGATCTCACGATCGGAAAGGGCGCGCTCTACCAATCTTGCCACACCACGTCCATAATCCATAATATATGGGCTGGTAATGGAGCAAACATTAATCTATCAGTGTTACTTTTTGTCAACTTCTGTCCTTCTATTTCAATCTCACACTTTTTCTTCTTTGTAATCTTATCCTCATTCTCTCTTTCAGAGCCTTTCTCTCTCCCCCTCTCTCCATTCCAAAGCTTTACTTTCAAACCCATTTTCCTCATTGTCTAGCTATATTATGTTCACATTTGTCGTTGTCTACTTTTCAAGTAAGCCTATATCATGTAAATGAAAAAAGCAATCCCTTATTTCTTTTGCATTTAAAAGGATAGTTGAGTATTGGTCAGACTTAATTTAGTAACCAAAACCTGCATCACTACGGTACAAACGAATAGTTATAACTCCACCATGTTTGAAAGGTATACACGATTACAAACGACTAAGTAAAAACCTTTTTCACGAGGGCCATTTTGAAAATTTTGAGGGAGAAAAACGCCCTCGTGAAATTATTCACGAGGGCTAAAATGTTGGGGCTCACAGGGGCTCTTATTTTTGTTGACATCATTTACACTGCTCACGGGTCTAATAAATGATTATCAATATTAATCATGTTGTGAGCTATCCGATTATGCCATGTTTGGTACGTTTCTGACGCTTTCCGATTATGCAGAAAGATTTTTTTTCCGCCCCCGTGCCGTGGCTCAAGGGGGCGATTTCAAAGGTTTCGGGGGCGAATCGCCCGTCGCCAACGTGTATTTTTTGGTTGATTCATATAATACTAGCAATTTACCCGTTAGAATAACATTTGGTAGGCCTGTAGTGGAAATGGTAGTGGTGGTAGCATGGGCGTATCCAGGAGGGTGGGGTTTGGGGGTTCAACACCCCCCCCCCTCTTTGACCCCAAAATTACTGTTTTGGGAGGTTTGAACCCCCCCCCCCCCCCCCTTGCAAATTATTACTGGTCTCGAGACCCAATTAGAGCGGCTGTCATTATCGATGGCCTCGGCCTCGAAAATTGCGAAAAACCCTGGTCTCGGCCTCGAAAATGCTTACAATTTTGAATCTCAGCCTCGAAAATTTGCACCGATCCTGGTCTCGGCTTAGACAATTTTGGACTGGACCTGGTCCTAGTGTCTAAAATGTCGACAATTTGCGGTCTCGGCTCCGAAAACTTTGGACCGGTCCTGGTCACAAAAATTGTCCACGACTACCCCCCCCCCCCCCCCTGGCAAAATATTTCCTGACGAAATAACCCCCCCCCCCCCGCCCCTTGAACAAATCTTGGGTACGCCATTGGGTGGTAGTGGTAGTGGTGGTGGTGGTAGTGGCATTGGTAGTGCTAGTAGAGGTTGTGGTTGTGGTTGTTGTTGTTGTTGTTACTACGCTAATTCTCAAATATATTATTGAATACAAAAAAGATGCCCCCTCCCCCAGAGTCCGGTGGTGATTCGATCTCATATTAACAGGCATGCGTACCCGGGGGGGGGGGGGGGGGTTCAAATCCCACTTTGATAAAAAAAAAAGGGCTGTTTTGGGGGATTCAACCCCCCTCCCTCCTCAAAAAATATTCACGGACACCAACCCCCCCACACAAATTCTTCACCGACACCCCCCTCGAAAATTCTTCACCGACAACCCCCCTCCCCCTCGACAAAATCTTCACCGACACGGCCCCTCCCCCCCTCGATATACTTGACTGACACCCAGCCCCTCGAAAATTTTGGTTGACGAAATAACCCCCCACCCTTTGTAAAAATCCTGGGTACGCCAGTGTTCACAGGTGAAACACTAAACAGTATTAATTAAATCGTTGGCAAGTAGATTATTTAAAATAATTTAATCACAATACGGGTGCGAATCCCGTACGAATTGGCAAGACAAAAATAACCCTTATTCCTTGCTCTTCTAGTTTACACATTTATTTACAAAAAGCACACATTTTGTTATACTTGAGTACAACAAAATAATATCGGAAATAATATCGCTAGTGATATTCGTTTGTCTCGCAATGTATGGTCAACTAGGAATGTAAAAGATCACGACGTTTCGTAGTTAATTTAAATTTAAATGGCGACGCAGTCAAAATTGACAATTTACGCCATATCAATATAATTTGGCTAAGGCCAATATAATTTGGCTAAGGCCAATAATTTGGCTAAGGCCAATATAATTTGGCTAAGGCCAATAATTTGGCTAAGGCCAATATAATTTGGCTAAGGCCAATAAAAAAGAAAAAAAGAAAAACGTGTATATGCAGAACTATTATTCTAATTACATTCTCCATTTGAGAAATCAGTGAGCGGGATTCCCGCCTCACTCGTTGGAGGGGGGGGGGGGGGGGGGGGGGCAAGGCGTTTAGCACCAGACTAGTGCCGCAGCACTAGTTCACGGAGGCCACGAAAAAACCCCAGATCATGCTGGAGGAAAAGTGGTTGCGTCCTAGGGTACTAAACGAGGGCGCACTCCCTGTCTCCTTGGAGAAAGAAAAAAAAACACGCTACATACAAAAAATAAATGCATCAATAAATGCATAAATAAATGTGTATTATATGAATTAATTTTATTATCAAATAAAATTTGAATCAAATAATAACAAATAATGTATAATAGTATAAGCTATAAACTCATAAATATAAGCTACAACTTCAACTCAACATGTTCAAACTATTAATAATTATCATGTGCGGGGGTGGGCCAGGTGAACGGGACTCCCGCCTCAGACACCTGACACCACCCCAGCTGTATATATTATATATAATATAGACTATGAATATGAATAGTTATAAATACCAACCTAAACTCAAAATTATTAAATTTTACCATGCAAGAGTTATGTGTGGGGGTGGGGCAGGCGAAAGGGACTCCCGCCTCAGACGCCTGACACCACCCCAAGTTTATATGGTACACAATATAAGCCCATCAATATAAACACCAATTTTGACTATAAATTATTAATAATTAATAATTAATAATTACAATATCTAAATCATGTGTAGGGGTGGGCCAAGTGAACGGGACTCCCGCCTCAGACGCCTGACACCGCCCCAAATATATATAGTATATTATTATACCATTGCGTGTAATTTTATATACTTGTCTATTACAGTAGGCCTAGCGTAATAAGCTACTAGTTTTGCCCCCTCAATACAAACTCACAAAATTTAGCCTTACTTTGAACCCACAAGTGTTAGTCCACAATACAAAGACCCTATAAAACAGGCTCCTCATAGAATCTAGTAACTATATAATTATAAATATATGCCCACAAGTGTGAGTACCAACTCAAACTCAATATTATACACAATTACAGTACCACAGTCATGTGTGAGGGGGTGGGCCAGGTGAACGGGACTCCCGCCTTAGGCCTTTGTCAAGTGATATAATCTAATGTAGGCAATCGGTTTTATGCTCTTCTATGGCTCCAAACGCACAATCTCGCATGAGCGAGTACGTTCCTAATAGGTCAATAACGGGCAACGTCGATTGCCGATTGCCTACACTTGACAAAGTGTTGCAGCGGCACACGAAACGTCGTGATCTTTTAGATTCCTAGTTGACCATACATTGCGAGACAAACGAATATCACTAGCGATATTATTTCCGATACTATATCCGCAATGAGTAATATATTTACTATTAACAAAATAATACTTATGCACTTCGAGTAGACATTTACAAATAGCCTTTATGAATATTTCAAGTGCGAGTGAACGTCATAATTATTTTGGTAGCCCTTCACGAAAGGATTCCCTGTTTTTTTCTTCGAATTGTGTGAATATTATGTTGAGACAACACTCGACATAATGCACCGATCAGATCATCAGTCAGTCATCACTCATGCAGCTCGCAGCGCAGCACGCGCAGACATAAACCACACTGTGCATAATTGGTATGGGTACATCGAGTTGATTCACTCTTCGCTACCGACCAAATACTGCATTTGACGATTGAAAACAACGAATATTTAACAGCCATTGTTAAGTACACCATATAACTATCTAAATACAACATTATATTCGCACAAGTTGACAATGAATATCAGTCATGTTCTGCTTTTATTAGAATATCACATCGCGATCGCGATCATTGCGTCGCTTTCGCTCTCCTTATAATACCGTACCCGTGGTACACAATAAGCCAGTTCGTAGTTACAATCTGCGCATGCGCGTATTTACTTCCGGGTATTTTGATATTCCATCGATCGTGAGAATCAAAGGAGCCACACGTGCAATTGAATGCGAATTATTTGTTTACGTTTTTAAAATCTGGATCAGGATAAAAATAAGCCCGTCATTTTTGTATTCACCACATCAAAGGTTAATAGCATAATATGTACTATTTCATAGAACAAGAACCGGTTTGATAGAATGTGTTATTCATGTGTAATGATGATATTTATTGATCAATAATTTCACCGAGCCTTGCTTGGCCTGGCTAGCACGCACGTATAGGTGTACATAATAGTGTACATAGCATTGTGCGGAGATTATCGTCTTCCGCTTGCTGCACTATCCAACGCAAAAACAGTTTTTGCCGTCTGATTTCTCTCTCCATTTATTAGCAAATGCAAACAAATTTCGTTTATGTGATCCACAATTTATATAAATTGATAATGATTACTGACTTTCTTGTTTTGAAGACCACGCAACATGTCGAAAGAAATAATATATCCCGTCTGTTTTCCTTGCCGTTGGCGTCCTAAAACATAGCGTTCAATTTTGAACGGTACATTGTACGAATGGGTGGTATGCTTATCGCCCGCCTTGGTATCATTAGCGTCTTTTCGCTCTGCGACGGGAGTGCGGCTACGGGGGATTTAAATTAGCTTTGATCGTCCCCGTACTCTGGCTACCGTCGCGATCTATTTGCAGTTTCGCAATTCTGAATACGCGGGAGTTTCACTCGTTCCATTTATCATGCATGTTGTAAGCATACGGTATAGGCAGTACAAATCACAACATACTGTACTGTGCATGCAGCGCGTGTGTACGAATCAGTGCATGAAACACGTGAGGCAGCGAGCCTCGCCGTCCAAGCGCCCTGATTGGCTGATCACGTACCCGCGTAGCGGCTCTACGCCCGACGTTAATTCGGCGAACTACCGTCCTAGGTTTGGCCGCTACGGGGAAATTTTCGCTCTGAGTGCGACCCCCCGCTAAGATTAGCGTTGTAGCCATAGTCCCGTCGCCGAGCGAAAAGACGCTATTATTGCGTGTGAATGATTCACCTAGATCATTCACAAGAAAGATGATTACAAGAAAGTTGATATGGAGAAAAATCGGTAAATTCTTGAATATACTTTACATCAAATGTGTTCTTTATGAGTTTATGCAGCTGCTCGTATTTTTTCCACTTTGATTTTATGCATCTAATGTTTGTTTTATGCTGTCAAACTAAAATTATCCGGTAATATGACATACTACCATACACTTTACTGTACGTTGATCGCCCGTTGATGGAATATCGGACTACGCCCTCTGTCGTCACCCAAGCTCCATAGTCTAATTACGAACTGGCTTATAAGCCAGTTCGTAATTAGACCATGGAGCTTGGGTGACGTCACAGGTCATAGGTCGATACTCCATCAACGTACAGCTAAGTGTATGGTATCATGTCTTATTTACCGGATACTTTTAGTTTGACAGCATAAAACAAATAGATGCATAAAATCAAAGTGGAAATTATACGAGCAGCTGCATAAACTCATAAAGAACACACTTTATGTTTAGGTTTTCCCGCTCAATTTCGCGATTGTGACAATCAAATTGATACAAGGAGCAAACGAATTCGCGCGATTTGCGATCGCCGTGTCAAAGAAGCATTCGAATTCGTAAATAGTCGTTCAAAATCACGTAGGAGCAAGTGAATTCGCACAAAGGGCATACCTTTTCATCAATGGGCATTCAAAATAGCATGTAGTTAATGCTGGCGCTATTGCAAATTCGCGAATTCGAATGCCCATAAATGAACTCTTGTGTCTATTCACGAAAGCGTATGCGTATGCATGAATTCGTTTGCACCTTTTCGGAATTTGAAAGACCGATACCAACGATTACGCGGCAATGCGTGAATTTGAATGACCCTTAATGAATTCGATTGATAAAAGTGTAAAATTGAGCGGGAAAACCTATAAAATATCTTCAAGAATTTACCGATTTTTCTCCAAATCAACTTTCTTGTAATCAACGTTCTTGTGAATGATCCAGGTGGATCATTCACACGCAATAATGCTACAAGGCTGGAGATAAGCATACCGCCCGAGTTCGTACACTATACCGTTCAATAATTGAACGTAATGTTTTAGGACGCCATCGGCAAGGAAAACAGACGGGATATAATAATTCTTTCTACATGTTGCGGTCTTCAAAACAAGAGAGTCGGTAATCATTATCAATTTATATAGATTGTGGATCACATAACCGAAATTTTGTTTGCATTTGCTAATAAATGGAGAGAGAAATCAGCCGGTAAAAACTGTTTTTGCGTTGGATAGTGCAGCAAGCGGAAGACGATAATCTCCGCACAATGATGTACACCTACGTGTGTACATACCCAGTGCGTGCTACCCAGTTATAGCCAGGCCAAGCAAGGCTCGGTGAAATTATTAATCAATAAATATCATCATTTCACATGAATAACACATTCTATCAAACCGGTTCTTGTTCTATGAAATAGTACATATTATGCTATTAACATTTGATGTGGTGAATACAAAAACAATGGGCTGATTTTGATCCAGATCCAGATTCTTAAAAACGTAAACAAACAAGTCGCATTCAATTTCACGTGTGGCTCCGTAAATTCTCACGATCGATGGAATATCCGAATACCCGGAAGTCTAGATCTGTAATTACGCGCATGCGCAGATTGTAACTACGAACTGGCTTATACATGCATGTTTGTGTTTTGTGCATGTTTGTCGTGTAGTAGGATTAGAGGTTTTTCGCTGAGCTACGCGGCGGCTCTCACCGACGCAGGAACGATCTATTGGTACGTCGGCCGCGCTAAAACAACTCTGTTTTACAAGCCGTTTCGCTTATTTGATCAACGCGGCCGTAGACTCGGCCTCGTTGAACAGCTGGGCAGCACACTACACATGCACACTACACACTACACTCCACACACGTTGCGAACGCTGATAATGAAAGTTTGACCTCGCTACGAGCGGCGAGCGCTGCTGATTGGCTGTTTGCCGGATCGAGCGGTCTCTCTGCACGGACGCAAAATTGACCAAAGACCGTCGGTGATAACAGTTCAGGAACGGAGGGATCGCTGATACTACAGGAAATTCGTGATTTTTGCACACGACACGTAGTTTGTACGGCCGCGTTGCGCTTGCGAAAAGCCCATATACCAGTGCTTCGCGTAAAGCTGCGTTTCCACTAGAGCGAATTTCCGCCGCGAACATTCGCAGGGACCAAATCAGTGTTATTCATATATTATTAATATATATTATTCATATTACATGGCGAATATTCGCAAGCGAATTTTTTTAATCACTCCTCAGAGCGATTTTTTCAATTATTATCTGCGAAAAAAAAAATTCGCCGCGGAAATTCGCTCTAATGGGAACGCAGCTTAACAAGTACTGCAGTTGAGTGTGTATTGAACTGAGACGATATGCGCATGCGCATATGATGTCTGGCTTGTCAAATTGCATGTGTAGCGGGTGCACATCCTGGCGTGGTGCAGCATGGCCGTACGCAGTACTGTAATAGCTAGGCAAAACAAACTGTATCAATCCCATTTAATGGACCAGCGAAATTGTTTGATATATCGCGAAATTTAGTTAAAAAGGATCTCGCAACCACTTGCGTACAAACGTCAGATCCATTGCCCAGCTAAAAATATACGCGAAAACTACCGTGACAGACAGCAATATATATGGCTCGTTAGATGAAGAATATTGATGGGCACGCCACCCCGTCCTCCTTTTATAATATAGATATTATATATGTACACGCCATCAATAAATAGCAGGCGCTTATATGTACTCGTCGCAAACAGTGCATCAAAAGCATTATTTTATGACAAAACAACATGAACATTGTATTCCAGACGTATACAAGACCGATTCCCGAGGGAGCGAAACGATAAGCGAGAGGGGGAAGGGTGATGGGAGGGTGTGATGGTAGGTGGGTGCACGGTAAAGGTGCTTTTGCAATGTTTTACTTGAAATCATGCTATCTGGTGCATACTTGGGAAGGAAATTTGACTTGACCTGAAGTAAAATCTGAGTTTTCTTGTCTAAAGAAATACTCTTTTCTTTCAATCACTGTTATCGAATTAGATAAAAAGCCATGGGTTAAATTTATTTGGGGGGGGGGGGGGGCAAGCGCCCCCCCCCCCCCCCAACACCAGTACGCCAGTGCCTTATTATGACTTGACAAGTTGTTGCCAATTGCCATGGATATAAAAAGCAACAACAATAACTTAATGCGGGGTTTCAACAAGCGCGAAAGGGGGGTATTTATGTGAAATCTTATTATCTTATGTAAACCACACATATATACATAATTGCGTTAGAAATGCCTTTCATTGTGTAAACAATGATGAGTCACAACCATGACTGACGAAATGATGAAATATCTCATTTTAAAGGGAATGGTTCAGTTTTGGTATAAAGGGCGCTTTAAGAAAAACAAATTGTGAGGTTATGCCGAAAAGGTGAGTGTAAAATCTGAACGAGCACACAATTAACTTTATTTGATCAACATCGGTTCACAAACGGCTGAAATATAAAAAGTTATATCAGATTGGAATGAAATATTTACAAAAAAATATTGTTAAAAATGCAATATTATTTCGAAAATCTACCAAAATTGGCGGGGGGGGGGGGGGGGGGGGGGGGTGGGTGATCTATCAGTATTTTAACATGTTTAATGCAAATGTCAGCTAGGGTTGCCAGCTTTGAGCCGGCTTTGAGCCACCCAAGCCCCCCACCCCCACCTCTACCCCCACCCCCCTACGCCAGTGCAATTGAGTGATGGACATGTCACATGGAGCACATCTAATAGGAACTATATTGACATGATTTATTTGGTCACATGCCTTTCATATGTCACGTGTCAGATATAGAATGTGACATTTCACATACGCGTATTGACAACAATATGTGGAAATGATACAGATTATAGAATGACACAAATATTTAGCTGTAAAACCCTATACATGTTCGATGACATTTAGTAAGATGAAAAAACCCAGTAAACTAGCAAAACAAAGGATAAATTAATACAAAATAAAAGAATTTGAAACAAAGAAATAATTACATGTAATAATTATAATGATAAAATGGATGTTATGATTTAGCGAACGTATCAATGTATGACGATCGCGGTGCGTCATTATGTTTATCACCAGTCATTGGCTACATACTGCAATCAATCCAGCACACAAGAGTGCACATTTCTAATTCACATGGGAGTCTTCCAGCCTGACACCTTGTATATGAATACAGTGCTAATGAATCACGTTCCATCCTTCCGGGCACTCTCCGATTCCGAACTCGGGACCTCATATGTGGAAAGCTTGTGCCCTTCCAACCTTTCACACCAAGTCCACGAATATACAATCATAGCTATTTATTACAAGCAAATATCTTTATCTGTTTTAGGCCCTTGGAACTGTTTTCATACTATTTTTTCACAATTTTCATTTAAAAAAACATAAAATAACCAAACAACCATGTTACAATTCCAAACAAAGTGATTTTGTGGTTATGCATTGTCTCATATGACATAACAAAGCTGCACTCATTATCATAATAGGGGCTGGGGATACGAAGGTACATCGACATCGTTTGGAAAGAGTGCTTAATACAAAGTCAAAATAACGAGGTATGAAAGCTGACATGTCTTTGGAATGAGTCTTTTTCAACTGGTTAGATGACATCCTTGGAAAGCTTGATAACTTCCATTCGCAAGATAAAGAAGGCCAACAAAATTAATCCAAACAACAGCAAGAACATGTAAATGCACTTTTTACACATGACACTGACAGTACCACAAGCAGGAAATAAATGACAGCTTACTAGTGCAAGTATAAGTCTATTCATTTTCCAATATTGTGCTAAATGAAGGGGTAGACTAGGGAAAACTGCAAAGTGATCAATCAAACCACAATCATGAGGCAACATAATCATATAAAGAAACCAGTTATTGTCAGATGCCAATATATAGTTTATTCGTATTTTCACAAATAACCTATACTATACTTGTGGATATGCTGATGTAAACTTTATAAGCATTTTTATGAATGATGCCCCTCTAAAACTAAACATCATTTAAGATCATACACATTTCTGAAAAGTATTTCATTCGCTAAGAAATATCAATGATGTGCTCAATAACATGTAATAAGTCTACGATCACAAATGGCATAAAGTCATGTAGTTCTTGAACCACAGATGTTGTGCAGTTGACAGCTAACACAGGAACTGCCTTGAGCTACCTCAGTGAGAACAGTGTTTGGGTGAACAATTTAATAGTTAATGAGTCCTGGAGACATGTACAGTCACCTGATATAACCATAGTTGTTAAAACCATCAACCTGACCAGTTCGAGGATTCAAATCATTGACAAGGTGTCATATACAAGCCGTTTATAGTGATCCCTCTTTAGGATCTTTTCCCAATATAGAACATGCTTCTCCATGGGAGGTAATTAGGTCACCATCAATGAGTAGTAAAAGTATGCAATGTCACGTATTCATACAGTATTATAGGTATATGTTTTTATAAATGTTAAGTGCTCATTCATGATATACATGTGTGTCCTTCTAGTCCAATGAACATTTCTATGAGTCAAATACAACTTATAAGTATGTGTACTTGTTGAAACAATGATGTACCATGCAGTATAACTTAAAAGTGTACGATGGTTCAAAAAATGGCCTACAACATTAACACAAATTGTAACATTGTTTAAAGATGTAGTCGAGTAGGACACTTTGTTTTTCTCTGGTACGATTATCATTTTTGTATCATGATTGTTTTTGTCCATGCCCATTACTGTGTTTGATTAAATTATCGTGTACATGAATAAAAATAATCTTTCTACTTAACAAAATAATTAACAATAATTAGACTGAGAGTTGAGGTAAGCGCTACTGCCTTTGCCGTTTCATTTATTTTCCCTTATCTTTCCCTACAGGCTACACCTACAAAATATTTACACTGATTGCTGACTTCTGTATTAGTTCCATGTTAATATTGTCAAAATACTTAACACACATACAAACAAGTATATAAGTGCATTTTTGTCAGATACATCATTAAACTATTATTAGTAAGAAAATCACTTTATTAAAACCCGTTGAGGACTGGTCCCGAAATATTTCGGGCTTGAGTCTATGGAGAATGCGTGTTATACCAACATCAATTCGTCCTCAACGGGTTAAATGGTTCATATTGTATTATATTCTTTATTAAGGTCTATTGTATACCTGTACTCTATAATCAATATATATATGTCCTCATTCTACAATATGTACATTTCATTATCAAACCTATTTTACCTCTTTTATAATGATTTAGTAAAATCAGATACCAAATATACGCTATAAGGAACTCATATTCTTATGTATTTTATTGTTTTCAATTGTTTATGTGTTTTATTATTCTATTGTTTTCATTTATATCATTTCAAAAACTTAAACAAATTAAACTGAATGCCATTTGAAGAACACAATTACAAATTGTGTAACGTTTTAAATATCTTCAGCATTTCAATGCGTTTTTGTATATAACTGAAAGTGCAATTTCAAGTCGTTTGTATAACACGTGACTTAAAATGACACGTGACACATTAACCAAAGATATGCAGTCAAATTTGGTATCAAAAGATACACACGACTCTACAAAATACAAATCTGAAGCGATGTGATGATATTATAATGATTTGTAGTGTAATGTCGTAAATAGCACAGACAAACCTTCATGAACCCAGGCGCGCCGGAAGCAGTTTTGGATTGGGGGGGGGGGGGGGGGCAAAGACCTACGGGGGCTCACGATTTTGTGTGTGTAGGGGCTCATGCCCAACCACACTCACAGGGTTGACAACTTTGAGCCTGTGGTGAGAGCACCGTGAGAGTGAGACATTGCGAGGGAGCGAAGCGACCAAGCCCAAGGGAGCGTAGCGACTGAGCGGGGGGAGGGTGTGGGAGGGGGGTGTCCCCCCTCCCACGGTAGGGAGCTTTTGCATTTTTGGACTTGAAATTGTGCAATTTGGTGCATACCTAGATAGGATCTGGGAAAGCGTGTTATGATTTAATCTACCAGAAATTTTGTGTATACGAAGAAAACAAATAATTGACACACTAATAAATATGCACCCCAACACACACACAAATATTGTATTTAGTGTCATACACAGTTCCAACATAAACCGTTTGCCACATTATGTATGATCCAACAACATAGCCTACAGCCAAGAATGAGTCCCGAGGGCTGGAGCAGAGCCAGAGGGGGAGGGTTTGGGAGGGGGTATCCCCCTCCCACGAGGAAGATTTTGCATATACTTACAATGGTGCAATTTGGTGTACGTCATGCCATACCTGTGAAGGAAATTTAGAATCAGAGTTAACATGTCATGATTCGAAAAAAAAAACAAAGAATAAAATGTGTATGCTCTCATCAGATGTTTACAGTTCAAACATAACAATATTTACACAAACATGACACAAATCTGCCCCTAATATGCCCTACTTTAAACCCAAAGTGGCGATATACAGTAAGCCCTTTGACTTAATTGCAGGGGTGGGCCTGGCCTGACATACTAGTAATCCGAACGCTGCTAAAATCACGCCCGTAGTGCAGTGGCCAGCGGCTTTCGAATTTCAGAGCGCCGTTGATATGCAAGGTGTGGCGGCCGGGGTGCGCATGTTGCTGCAAACGCTCACAAAATATTACATGACCCTGGGTATACTTAGTTACGAGACGCATCTCACGCTCGGTTTTTTAAATTTGTAACATAGAAAACAGGTACTTTAACTTGATGGAAGTGCTTATACAAATTTGTAAACTAAATGAAAACCTCTATAATCTTTAATTGTTATAATTTTTAGTCCTGGGCGTGTGATTTTAAAGATTAGCGTAAGAGCGTGAGAAAGGGGTAAAATGCGTGTGTCTCACGCCCAATGCGTGAGAGTTGGCAACCCTGCACTCACCCCAGACCATACGCAAGTTACACAGCAAACCGAGATAATCTGTTTGCGCGCGAAGCGCGCAGCGAAAACTTAAAATGGATGTGTAAATTAGTTTTTGAACGTTAGAATTAACAAGTCTTAGCTCATACATTTTATTTTTTCTTTCCCACTCTTCTTTTTTGTTGCCCCCCCCCCCCACTTTTTGGATTGGGGGGGGGGGGGGGGGGGCGGCCGCCCCCTTCCTCCCCACTTCCGGCGCCTATGGTAGTAGTAGTAGTAGTAGTAGTAGTAGTAGTAGTAGTAGTAGACAGTAGTAGTAGTAGTAGTAGTAGTAGTAGTAGTAGTAGTAGTAGTAGTAGTAGTAGTAGTAGTAGTAGTAGAAGTAGTAGTAGTAGTAGTAGCAGTAGAAGTAGTAGTAAAAGTAGTAGAAGGGGACATATTAGAAGCAGAAATATAAAATGAGCACACTAATTATGTCTACCTAAATTGTATTCACATTTTACAAAAATTCATGCACCATTCAATAGCAGTTTGGCAAATAATGCAAGGCCATGTAATTTATATACATTACAATTTGAACATTTTCCATAGATCTCATAAAGCGCAGTTTTGTAAAAATTACGTGGCCATGAACAGTAATATTGCACATATTGAAAGCAAGCGATTTTGTATTCCTGTCATTTACATTATATCTGAAAATAAATACTTGTGTCGTATATTGTTTTATGGGATTTCCAAGTAATGGCAAGGTTTGTAGTGAAAGTGGCGATTTTGTTACAATATACAGTAAGTCGGAGGTCACACACTATTCATATGGATAATATATGATACTATTTGTAAGGTCACAATCCACTGTTGCTCAAATAAACTGGTCGGCAGCTGCATATATATATAACAGTTATAATAGATAGCAATTATATTTATCATGTAATTGTAAAGTATTCCTGGTAAAATGTCGTCAATGATGTCTAGTAAGCTTAATTTAATATTAAGTTGTTTCATAAGGGCGTTGTCTATCATGTCTATTTCAAATTATTTCTTAAGGGCAGTGTATATATTGCATGCTCGAAGTAATATTAGCAGTAGTAGTAGTAGTAGTAGTAGTAGTAGTAGTAGTAGTAGTAGTAGTAGTAGTAGTAGTAGTAGTAGTAGTAGTAGTAGTCGTCGTCGTCGTCGTCGTCGTCGTCGTCGTCGTCGTCGTCGTCGTCGTTGTAGTAGTAGAAGTAGTAGTAGTAGTAGTAGTAGTAGTAGTAGTAGTAGTCGTCGTCGTCGTCGTCGTCGTTGTCGTTGTCGTTGTTGTTGTAGTAGTAGTAGTAGTAGTAGTAGTAGTAGTAGTAGTAGTAGTAGTAGTAGTAGTAGTAGTAGTAGTAGCCTAGTAGTAGTAGTAGTAGTAGTAGTAGTAGTAGTAGTAGTAGTAGTAGTAGTAGTAGTAGTAGTAGTAGTAGTAGTAGGCTAGTAGTAGTAGTAGTAGTAGTAGTAGTAGTAGTAGTAGTAGTAGTAGTATTAGTAGTAGTAGTAGTAGTAGTAGTAGTAGTAGTAGTAGTAGTAGTAGTAGTAGTAGTAGTAGTAGTAGAAGTAATAGTTATTGTAGCAGTAGTAATAGTGGAAGTAAAAATTGCAGCAGCAGAAGTAATATTAATAATAAACTGAGCGCCAAAAGAAACTTATCACTTCTTCAGAGCGGCGCTCACTAAAATCCATATTATCAAATTGAATCATATTTAGACACAGATTAGTTATCATTCTCGTAATGAAGCATATCTGAGCTGGGGCAGAGCCAGATGGGGAGGGTTTGGGAGGCCTGGGGTATCCCCTCCCATGGGGAAGATTTTGCATTTAGTGCAATTTGGTGCACGTCACACAAACAGCCATAGCAATTAATAACAGCCTACACAGGAACTACGTGAACCGGTACAGAAAACCCCAACCCAGACGTAGGGTACCCATATGCAATTTACACAACACCAACACTGAGATTATTTGTTTGCGCGCGAAGCGCGCCGCGAAAATTTTAAATAGAATGTATAACTAAGGTTTTAAACGTTGGAATTAACAAGTATTGGCTGATACATATAATTTGTTTCTTTTCTCTTTTCTTTCTTTCTTTCTTTTCTTTTTTTTTTCTTTTTTTTTTTGAGGGCGGGGGGGGGGGGGCTTTTTTTTTTTTTGGGGGGGGGGGGGGCAAAAACGCGTTTTGCCCCCCCCCCCCCCACTTTTTGGATTGGGGGGGGGGGGGGGGCGGCCGCTCCCCCTGCCCCCCCCCCCCCCCACACTTCCGGCGCCTATGCATGAACACTAAGGCGCTATTAACGTACATTATGGGTTGAATCGTTTGTATGCGTTTTGTAAACTTCCAGTAGCTAGATCGCGAGGTTGTCCACCTGGGTTGTGATCCTAGAAGGTCCTAGAAGACATTTCTGGTGAACAACCTTTTATAACATTCCATGTATGATATCCTAAAAAAAAGGGGTGTTTGCTCCCTGGGTAAACAGGGCGCAACAACCACACCACCTCCAAGATGGTTGATAATTGTGTTTATGCATAAATTTTATCATTGTAATTAGTGTTAGAAGTTCTTGATTTTTTAGTGTTTATTACGATGTTAAAACGTTTGTATACAATGTTTATCCTGTTGGTTTGTTACCATTTTCACTTTGTAAGTAGCCACTGGAATTGGGACGGAAGGCTTTTGGCCACAGTTATTTAGTTAACTTTTTCCAAGCCCTGGCATTCCAATGGTTACAATGTTTTATTTTGTATTTGATTGCCGAATAAAATAATAATAATAATAATAACCTCGGCGCGGCGCGTCGTGTAACATAAAAAAAAAAAAAACGAAGAGTCTTGAAAAACGGCCTTTCAAATTTACATCGCTGCGCAGCGCATGCGCATATTGTATGTAAATACCGGCCAGTTCAAACGTATTTTTGCCAGGCATCGAGATAATAGATTGCAAATTTGATGGGATGCGGAGAGAAAATGGAAGAAAATCGTGTTTCCCACGGTGGTTCTAAAGACGGAAAAGATGATGAAGATGAAACTCCATTTCAGAACAGCACGTTCAATGTATTTGATGCCGCTTTTCTGCTGATCTCGATGGGGCTGCTGATTACTGATCTCATCACCGGTAAGTCGTGTGATCGCTAGGCCAGAGATTCCCCGTACAAAAGTTACCGGTTCCTGCTGTAGGGCAGGTCCAAGCTATTTGACTTGTGCATGCCATGACGTACGGGACATTTCACAGCTTCAATTGAATATTATTAAGAGGAAGGAGCTTTGATTCGGAATCTTTTTGGTGCTTTGGAATGCTACTTGTAGTCCCATCCTAAAATGCCAAAAAAAATATTCAAATCGCTCATTACAATTTAATTATGCTAAATAATATGCAGCGTGACGTACGGCCTACGGGACCAACAAATGACAATTGTGTATCATGGAAACTTTCTGAATCTACAGGGCTGATAATAACTTCTTCCTAATTAGATCGACAAATCTATCGCTTTCATGGCCTTTTTGACATTATTATTGTTATTTTCACTGTCGGCATTCTAGCTAGAATGCCGACAGTGAAAATAACAATAATAATGTCAAAAAGGCCATGAAAGCGATAGATTTGTCGATCTACTTCCTAATATGATGACATAAATGGTACCCTGGGGTACCAAACGAATATCCGCCATTTTGTTTAATTATTTATTTATTTTTTAGGGCTGTACCAGGGTATAGCGTGCATACAATCACGCGCTGCACTGCATACACAACGCAATACGGTTGTGCTTCGAGTGGACACAAGATGGCGCTACGGGTACCGCGTGTGTCATCATATATGCATTCAGTAAACATTCTAGTACACACTAAAAAAAATAAAAATTCTTTCATGACTATTTTTCTCATGATAATTAATGAAAGAAAATAAGTACAGGACATGTGTCTCAGACTGACGTACGGGACATTTTTTCCTGACTAAGTCTAAACTTTAAGTTTAAAGACGTAAAGTTTTATTTGTAATTTGTCTAGACCTATATTTATTTCAAAATCTTTCATTCTATTTTGCAATATATTTGTTCTTATTGTATTTAATCTAATATGCGGATGGCTTAGAAATTAAAAACACTTCAATTAAAATTTGTAATCAAACTTTAAAAAAGTGAAGCTCTGAAGAACAATAATTTTCATTAATTAAGCTAAAATTAATGAATTCCTAATTAATTGTTAAGAATAATTATTTAATTTGGCTTCAAAATGTGTAGGTTACATTCTTCTGATGTAAATTACTTTTTAATTTGCCAAAAAAGAGATAAATATGAGTAAATTAAACAGAATCATAAAAAATGTGGCAACTTACATGAAATCCTATACATGGGACTGTTCAGAAAAAAAGTAATACTATTTTGTGCCTTTTTAAGCACTTTCTTGCAGTTTTTTAACCTGTTTTGAAGGTCTTGGTGTACTGAACCACTGTAATACTGTCTTTCCATCATTTACATGCAGTTTCCCTACTCAAATTGATTGTCTAGTATTTTAGATAATTAATTAAAGGTAATGTTAAGATATTTCAAATTTCACCCTCAAGACATATTTTCATGAAAATATAGCTACAACATGTATATCACGAAGTACAAAATGGAAAACATGTAATTCTTTTTAGAGGTGACTCCTGAAGGTAAGACCTATTTATTCTGTACTTCTGGAGAGTATCTTAGCAAGTATTTTTATGATGATCAGCGGTTAAAACACAAACAAATAATTTTTACCTGTCTTGCCATTGCTTTAACACTGAAAATGTCCCGTACGTCACACTTTTGTCCCGTACGTCACATTAGTTAATTAGCTAATAAAATAAAAACAAAGAATACTTTGTTCATAAAACTTAATTAGCAGGTCAGGAGTATGATAAATTAGAACTTCCCAGAATATGAAAGAAAAAAATCAACTGTTTCAAATGTGCTCATTTTTGTGACGTACGGGACATAGCATTTTGGACACGCCCTAATTAGCATAATTAATTAATTTTGAAACTTGAAAATTTTGTCAACTTTTGCTAGTACTTAATTAGTTTTACTAGTCTCCATATATATGAAATTAATGCTTGATTGATTAAATAAATGATAGAAATAAAAATATAATGTCCCGTACGTCACGCTAATATTTTAAATATGCAAATTAGATGTCCCCTACAGGCCCTACTCATTCAATATGCAGATTATGCAAATTTATACACTAAAAATCTGAACTTCAGATTTTTAGCTTTTAAATGATATCAAATTTGACATGTTTAAATGAAGATGAATTTTCACCATCAAGGGGGACATTAGCTTGGACCTGCCCACTAACATTCATCGGGGTCCCATCAGTCGTCCTGGTCCTGCACATCTATCGATCATTGCTGATGATTGAGCCATTGAGGAAAGATTGGGAGGAAATCTTTCATGGACTTAAAAATAATTGAAATAACTTAAATTGCTTAGTTTCAAATGGCACACTTTTTAGTTTTGATGCTACCTTTTGTGTGTATGCAGATGGGATAGTGACTGGCAGGTACGTTGCATTGACGGGGGATGTGTCATGGGCAGCTCTCACGCTAACATTCATCGGGGTCCCATCAGTCGTCCTGCACATCAATGGTTCACGAGTGATTATTGAGCCAATGAGGAAAGATTGGGAAGAAATCTTGTATGAATTTAAAAATGAGTTCAATAACTTACATGTAGTTGTTTAGTTTCATTTGGCACACTTTTTTGTTTTCATGAGCATAACTTTTGTGTGCATATTTAATACAGATTGGATAGTGACTTTGCATCGGGGGTTGTGCAGCTGTCACACTAACCTTCATCTGGGTCCCATCTAGGCCTAGTCCCATCAATCGTCCTGCATATCATTGGTGATAATTGAGCCATTAATGAAATCTTTTTATGGATTCACAAAATGATTTAATTAACTTTTGTCTAGTTTCATTTGGCACACTTTTTAACAGTTTTTATGCTACCTTTTGTGTGTACATATTACAGATGGGATAGTGACTGGCAAGCACTGTGCATCGGGTGACATGACATGGGCAGCTCTCACACTAACATTCATCGGGGTCCCATCAGTCGTCTTGCACATCTATCTATCATTGGTGATGATTGAGCCATTGAGGAAAGATTGAAAGGAAATCTTTACCTTACTTTTATGAATTAGTTTTAAATATTCAAGTTTCTTTTATCCGTTACACTTTTTTTCGCTACCTTTTTTCCTGCAGTTGGGATAGTGACGGGCAAGTACTTTGCAATGGGGGATGTGACATGGGCAGCTCTCACACTAACATTCATCCTGGTCCCATCAGTCGTCCTGCAGATATAGACCTAAGTTGATGATAATTGAGGAAAGATTGAAAGTAAATCTGTAATTAACATACTTAAAAATAATATTTTTTATCCGGTACCCTTTTAACTTCCCTTTTACTACCCCTTTTTTTTAATACAGATGAGATAGTGACAGGAAAGTTATACTTTGCATCAGGGGACGTGACATTGGCAGCTGTCACACTTACCTTCATCCGGGTCCCATCAGTCGTCTTGCAGATTGAGCTAAGGAAAGACAGAAAGATTGAAAGAAAATCTGTACCTGGGTACTTAATGAATTTAAACATTGATCAGGGATGTAAGTTTTCCGGATTTTGACGGAAATCCGGATTTTTTTATAAAATTCCGTTTTTTTTATTTTTTAATTTTTTTTGATCGACAAACGTGTCCGTAATTACAAATTACAATCAAAACCTATCCATCATGTTACTAAAAACTGCAAAGTTCAAAGGCAAATTTGCAAAATTTGCCTGCAGGGGCGCTGCAACCCCACCAAGGGGCTACTGCCCCCTGGACCCCCAGTTTCTGGATTTTTTTTTTAGCTCCACTTACATCCCTGATTGATTTAAATAACTTTCTTTTACATGTACATGTATCCGGCACACTTATTTTGCTACCTTTTTTTCTTCATGTACAGATGGGATAGTGACGGACAAATACTTTGCAGCGGGCGACGTGACATGGGCAGCTCTCACACTAACATTCATCCTGGTCCCATCAGTCGTGCTGCAGATCTTCAGCATCAGGTGGTATCTGGTGGACGATGACATGTCGACGCTCAAATGGGTCACACACATCTGCCAAGTTGGGCCATTGCACAGGTATGCTAATTACAAGCCTCCACACTAACTTTTCTGCCTTGTGGCCCAGTCGAGCAAGTAATATGGGTTCTTTTGCACATGTTTGTTCGGTCTGGTGTCTGTTTGGTTTGGCGGTTTGACTGGGGTATAGCACAACTATATTGATTCTATTTAAGTACAATATCAACCACCTGTTTACTCTTTATTTTAGATATGTGAATGCATTCAAGACAGGGATGGATGCGAGACGGACCAAGGAGCCTCTTGAATTTGAGAGGTTGTTTTACCAGCAGAGTGACGTGTGTATGCTGCGTCTCTTCGAATCCTTCATGGAATCGGCCCCACAGGTTGTCTTACAGCTCTACATCATGGTGGCGACCAACGATGAAAACTTCTGGACAGGTATGTGGAATTTCTATCTAGAATTTGCATACAGATGTACTAGTTAACACAGTAAGAAATAGTATAATTTTCTGACAAAAAATTGTGAGGTTTACTCTGAGAGGTTGTCTTACCAATAGAGTGATGTGTATGTTGCACATCTTCAAATCCTTCATGGAATCTGCCCCCCAGTTCGTCCTACAGCTCTACATCATGGTGGCGACCAACGATGAAAACTTCTGGACAGGTATCTAAAAATGCTTAAAGATATACTTTAGTGATTATGGTAATTTCTGTAAAAAATGTGTGAGTCTTAAATTGAAATTTGAGAGGTTGTTGTACCAGCAGAGTGACGTGTGTATGTTACGTCTCTTCGAATCCTTCATGGAATCGGCCCCACAGGTAGTCCTGATAATGATGTACTTGAGACTGAGTACCATTAATGGTAATTTTTGACAAAAATTTGTGAGCATAACTGTTTATCTTATGATATGTAATTATGCATTAAAGAATGATCAATATATATATACAAAAACAAAATAAGAATGATTTCTCTTATTTTTGCAGGCACATCTGCTCTGGTCTCTCTCTTCTCCCTGTGTTGGGCGTTGGGTGCCTACAGTTGTGCTCACAGTAAGGTGGGAAAGGGGGGAAAAAAATGTGCCCTCAGCATCAGGATGTGGAACAACATTACCTAACCCATGACATACATGTAATAATGAATGAAGAATTATCATTATGAAAACAAATATAAAATAAGAATGTTTTCAATTGTTTTTGCAGGCAATTCTTTTCTGGTTTCTCTCTTCTCCCTGTGTTGGGCGTTGGGTGCCTACAGTCGTGCTCACAGTAAGGTGGGAAAGGGGGAAAAAATGTGCCCTCAGCATCAGGATGTGGAACAACATTACCTAACCCATGACATACATGTAATAATGAATGAAGAATTATCATTATGAAAACAAATATAAAATAAGAATGTTTTCAATTGTTTTTGCAGGCAATTCTTTTCTGGTTTCTCTCTTCTCCCTGTGTTGGGCGTTGGGTGCCTACAGTCGTGCTCACAGTAAGGTGGGAAAGGGGGAAAAAATGTGCCCTCAGCATCAGGATGTGGAACAACATTACCTAACCCATGACATACATGTAATAATGAATGAAGAATTATCATTATGAAAACAAATATAAAATAAGAATGTTTTCAATTGTTTTTGCAGGCAATTCTTTTCTGGTTTCTCTCTTCTCCCTGTGTTGGGCGTTGGGAGCATACAGCCATGCTCAAAGGAAGGTGTGAATGGACAAGAAAATGTGACATCAGCATCAGGATGTGGCACAACATAACCCATGACATATGTAATAATGAATAAAGAATTATCAATATTAAAAAAAAAAGAAGAATATTTTCTCTTATTTTTGCAGGCACATCTGCTCTGGTTTCTCTCTTCTTACTTTGCTGGACCTTGGGTGCCTACAGCCGTGCTCATAGGAAGGGGCGACGGGACAAGAAAATGTGCCCTCAGCATCAGGATGTGGCCCAACATAACCCATGACATATGTAATAATGAATAAAGAATGATCAATTAAAACAAAACAACAAAATATTAATGTTTTCTCTTCTTTTTGCAGGTACTTCTCACTTTGCTGGGCCTTGGGAGCATACAGCCATGCTCAAAGCAGAGATGCCAACCAGTACGATTTAATCGTATTTAGTACGATTTTTTGATGAAAATACGACAGTACGATTTCTTAGCAAAATTTTTTTTTTTCCCCCCCCCCCCACTCCATTCAATAGTAACGGTCAGAAAATGGCAAAAATCACTTTTTAAAAACTCATAAAACGTTGTGTGATCGACTGAACCAACTTTTTTTATTAACCCAAACATCCATCTAAGTATTTTTGTTGCACAAATTGGCTTTGTGAAGAAAAAAAAAGGATTTTTCTCCCTCGAGGTTGGCTGTAAATGTTAATGAAAGAGCAAACATTTTACTTGCCCGTTCTTACCAGTAAAACATTTTCCTGACATTTTAAAGGCCTGGGGCAAACGGGCCAGTGTTAGTGTCGAGTTTTCGTGAAAATCTGATTTTTCTCTCCAAAGTAGGAATTTTTTAGGATATTCAGTCTGTTTTTTTGTGTTAAGAGGTTGGCATCTCTGTCAAAGGAAGGTGTGGGACAAGAAAATTTGCCATCAGCATCAGGATCTGGCACAACATAACCCATGTGATAATGAATAAAGAATGATCAACTCATAATTGAACAAAATTAAATATTAATGTTTTCTCTTGTTTTTTTTAAAGGCACATCTGCTCTGGTCTCTCTCTTCTCCTTGTGTTGGGCTTTGGGTGCCTACAGCCGTGCTCACAGGAAGGTGCGAAGGGACAAGAAAATTGTGTCCTGGCCGGGTCTGGTGTTGCAGACTATCTGGCGGATCGGGATGATATCGTCAAGGGTTGTAGCTCTTGTGCTATTCGCATCTGTCTTCAGGGCCTACATCTTCGCAGTAGTTGGTGAGATATTGAGTTTCTCTTTTTTTCTTAATGATGATAATGGTAGTGCAGCATTTTATTGCGCCATCAATCTAGAATCTTGATTTTAGCCAAGTGCATTCTCGGCTCAATTTTGCACCATTAATCATGTGATTTGACTGCATAATGGTATGCGTTCATCTCCAAAAAATAGACTTCAATTCGCACCCTTTGAAGGAGCATCTCTTCAACGCTGTTAACGATTAAATGATTTTACTTGCCTGACTGGGCCACTAAAACAAATTATGTACGTTAGATTGGAGCCCTGCTTACTAATACAGTCAAACCTGTTATAATGACCACCCAAGGGAAACAAGAAATGTGGCCACTGAAGCCAGGTGACATCTATAATACAGGTTCCATAACATTGTGTTTTGGAAGGGGATCGTATTGGCAGATCAGCTAACATCAGGTGGCCACTTAGACAGGTTTGACTATATCTGTTCAAACAGGAATAAATCCCTTTATAAAAATGTCCCTTTATTTATTTTCTTCCAAACTGGAATTCACTGGGTTGCCATGATGGTATGGCTTCATCACCAGAAGACAGACTTCTGGTCTTTCAAGTTTAATTATTTCACTGGCCTGAATGGGGCAATAGAAAAATACTATAATATGTTAAATTAAGAGTTATGTTTACCAATAATGCTTATTAATACATCATATTCACTTATTATCTTCCAAACAGGGATACACTGGGTTGCCATGATGATGGTATGGGTTCATCTCCAAAAGACAGATTACTATCTGTGGCCACTAAGACAGGTTTGACTGTACAGGGTGTCCTTAAAAAAAGTAAACCCAACTTTAATGGCTAATCATCAGAAAACTGTGAAGTATTTAGAAAATGTTTATTGTTGTAGGGGTAGTCCATGAAGTCCTCTGTCCAATGATACCAAGTACATTATGTAACTGTCATGCATGACTGAGCACACTTGACCTTTATGACAGGTGGTAAAATCATCACTGTGACAAGTTAGAACTTCATTTGAATGAAAGTTGATTGAGTTAATGAAATGAGGAAAGAACGATTTCTTTTCAATCTTACCCTGCAGAAAACTTAGGGGTGTGTACCCTCGACATGTCCGCTGTTCCTTGTAATGCACAACTCACAGCGCCTTCTCATGTCCCTGACAGCCCGCCTGATCATTCCCGCACATTGTACCAGATGGCCCGTTTTGTCGGCACCTCCCTCTCAGGAAACTGGTTCCGAAAGGCCTCTTGATACCGTGTCACCACGAATGTTCTCTGTTCAGTAGTCAATTGAACCATGTTTGTGAAGCATATGAACTGTGTATCTGTTTGGAAATGTTTTGGTTAAATTTCTTACATAATGGTATTGATTATGTGACAGCAAAATTAAGTTCAATAAGCCCACACCCCAATTACCACACCAGGAAGTAACTTGTCACAGTGATGATTTTACCACCTGTCATAAAGGTCAAGTGTGCTCAGTCATGCATGACAGTTACATAATGTACTTGGTATCATTGGACAGAGGACTTCATGGACTACCCCTACAAAATTAAACATTCTCTAAATATTTCACAGTTTTCTGATGATTAGCCATTCATGTTGGGTTTACTTTGTTTAAAGACACCCTGTATATCTGTTCAAACAGGAATAACTCATATTCCTTTATTTATTTTCTTCCAAACAGGAATACACTGGCTTGCCATGATGGTATGGATTCATCACCAGAAAACAGACTTTTGCTTGCATCCTCTGGAGGAGCGGCTCTTCAACGCTGTCAATGATTAAAGTATTTTACTTGCCTGACTGGGCCACTAGAAAAATACTCTAATATATAAGAGTAGAGTCATGTTTACTAATAATGCTTCTTAATACATCATATTAACTTTTTAAAATTTTTAAAACAGGAATACACTGGGTTGCCATGATGGTATGGGTCCATCACCAAAAGACAGACTTTTGCTCGCACCCTCTGGAGGAGCGGCTCTTCAACGCGGTGGTGGCTGTTATCTACATCTTCTGCTTCTTTAACCTGAAGGAGGGAAAGTCTCGCAAGCGGGTCCTGGTCTTCTACTCCATCATGCTGGTGGAGAACACAGTCCTACTCGTGGTCTGGTTCCACTACAGGACCATCGGAGAGTGGTACAACATAATTGGGTTCTCTGTAGTCTTTGGCGGCTTTGCAATTGGTAAGTCAAAAGGTTAATTAAATAAAGTATTAAGTTCTCACTAGTGTTGGTCCTGGTCTTGTTCTCGGTCCTCTACTCCATCATGCTGGTGGAAAACACGGCCCTACTCGTGGTCTGGTACCACTACAGGACCATCGGAGAGTGGTACAACATTATCGGGTTCTCAGTAGTCCTTGGAGGCTTTGCCATTGGTAAGTCAAAAGAAAAAATTAGTGAAGTATTCAGTTCTCATGGATGTTATTTCTTAAAATAATATTTTATTGCCTAATTATGTTGGGTTTACATTAATCTATCACACGGATTTGAATTAGTCCATCGGAGAATGGTACAACGTTATCGGGTTCTCCGTAGTCTTGGGCTGTTTTAGCATCGGTAAGTCAAAAGAAAAAAGCTTAGTAAAGTATTAAGTCTTCACGAAGGGTCTTGGTCCTCTTCTCCATCATGCTGGTGGAGATTACGGTCCTGGTCGTGGTCTGGTACCACTACAGGACCATCAGAGAGTGGTACAACATAATTGGGTTCTCTGTAGTCTTTGGCGGCTTTGCCATCGGTAAGTCAAAAGATGAATATAATGAAGTATTCAGTTCTCACTTGTCTTGGTCCTGGTCTCGTTCCTCTACTCCGTCATGGTGGTGGAGAATACGGTCCTACTCGTGGCCTGGTACCACTACAGGACCATCGGAGAATGGTAAAAGTTATTAGGTTCTCCGTAGTCTTGGGCGGTTTTAGCATCGGTTTTAAAATCAAAAGAAAAAGCTTAGTAAAGTATTAAGTCTTCATGAAGGGTCTTGGTCCTCTACTCCGTCATGCTGGTGGAGAATACAGTCCTGCTCGTGGTCTGGTACCACTACAGGACCATCAGGGAATGGTAAAAGTTATCAGGTTCACTGTAGGTTTTTGTGGCTTTGCCATTGGTAAGTCAAAAGTCTAGAAAACAACTATTCAAGTATTAAAGATATCTACTTACATTGTCCTTATCCACAAAACTTCATTAAAAATCTAGTGGTCTTCTCATACCTTGTTGTATTTGTATAAGTACCAATAGAAGCATGGAACTGGTTTTGGTTTTTCAAATTTCCTTTTGTTATAAAGGTATTTACAATTGAAGTATTTGAATTTTTGACTATCCAGTCATAACTGTGAACAAAGTTGGTGCAATGAGTTAGCAAATATCACTTTGCATTTTCGCTCATTACTCGGCCATATAACATCAAATTTAATGTGAAATTTGTACACAATATTCAGAGGACATATCAGATCACAAAACTACACATTATACAAACCATTAATCACTTTAATTTGATGCAAATTCTCATTCATCCAGTCGAAGAAGATATTCCTTACTTACTTGTGTAAGTGCGACGTTTCGCCGATGTCTATCGGCTTCTTCTGGCAACCCGCCGAATTCGAGGGTGGTCTTATATAGCTGTGTAGGAACGTCAGTCACTCACTGGTGCGTTGGTGCGTGACAAGCGGCTTGGAATGCTTGGGACAGGGCCATCCAGGACATTCCAAGCCGCTTGTCATGCACCAACGCACCAGTGCGTGACTGTCGTTCCTACACAGCTATATAAGACCACCCTCAAATTCGGCGGGTTGCCAGATGAAGCCGATAGACATCGGCGAAACGTCGCACTTACACAAGTAAGTTCTGTCCAGATTTCGACTTATACATTTTGAATATTAATAACTTTCTGCACATAGATCCCTTTAAGTTCTCATAAAGGTTATTCAGTAATATTAATTTGATGACCTTATTTTTTTTAATCATTTAATTAAATGTAAAAAGATATTAAAATGTTTAACATATTGTAGGTACCAAATACTGTGATATATTTTCCTGGTTATTGAAAAACAAAGATTTTCATACATGTGAATTGTACATTTATACAAAACAGATTACCAAGAAAGTGGGATTTTCCAGTTCTGTAACAAGTACCATAGCTTAATTGCAATAATCAGTGTATAGTTATATAGAAACCAAAACTATGAAGACAAACAAATCACTACAAGTTCTCATTGTACACAGGAAGTCATTAAACAATGAATTTAATATGCATTTAGTTTTTATTATGTGAAGGAAGTACAGTATTCATGTATCAACAGTTCTTTGTTTGTATCTCGACCCATTTTTATACAAACCCCTCTTGCCATATTGTTGGAAATTGAGCTTTCAATAGTACATGACAGATCTGTATTTAATTCAGTTTTGAACTGAGATTCATTACATAATTTTAATTCTACTTGTTCAGTATTTGTTTTCTGTGGGGGTTGGTCGGCATGACTATTTTGTTATTGTAATTTGTTGTAATATATTTGTGTAAAGCACATAGAGATGTATGCGCTATATAAATATTATACATTATTGACTGCGATGAGGGTCATATTGAAAAATATAGACCCGAGGTGATCTCAAAACCATAATATGACCCGAGGCGCTTGCGCCGAGGCCTATAATTATCAATATGCCCCGAATAATAAAGCAGTCAATAATTGTTTTATATATACCGAGCAAACCTATAATCTGATTGATTCATGTATCATCGCACAAATAAATGATTTAAATTAAATTAAAGTATAATATAAAGGAAAACAAACCATTGATCATGGCACCATCACTTACTATGTTGTGTTTGTGACATTGACCCCCTTTGCGTAATAGTCCTAGCGCTATTGCGTATTGCGCTATCTTTCCATTCATGGTTATGCGCATTAGCAACTATTGCGCGCCCAAATACAAAATGCGCGCATCAAAGTGAATAATTAACCCGCTTTACATAGTACACACGTTTAATTGAATGGGGAAAATAGTTATACGTACATTACACATACACAGCTAGTGCAGTGCAGTGCACCGCTGCAAGTTAATTGTTGAATGACGAATTACTGTCATGACCACTGAAGGACAACGATGCAAAATGTGCACCATTTTCTGAATTTTTTAATTTGAATGCCGCCATGTTATACATGAAATGCATCTCTAGAATATTCTTTGGAACTTATTGATATTCACGGATAAAAATATTCTGTTTTTCTTTTTAAATTACTCTTCGGGAAAGTTGGTCGAGCGTCTATCACAAGCTAAAACAAGACCTCCGCTCGCAGAGAAGCTTCTTCAATACGCATCTCTATGGACATTTTCTGAAAAAATCAATATGATCCCCCGGATCCCGCTTTGTATGTTTTGTTTTTAATTATTTTTTTTGTTTGCTGAGCGGGCAAAAAATCAATATGATCGTCCGAAGTCCGCTTTGTTTGTTTTGTTTTTATTTATTTTGTTTGTTTTCTGAGCGGGCATATTGAAAAAGAGGCCCGCTCGTTTAACCAATCAGATTGCAGGATTCTCGATGTGAGGTATATAATACTTATTTTATTACGTAAGTCTCCGATCGAGACTACATCTCGATTGGACTATATGAGATCCCGCTTGCGCGCATGTGTCAATTCGTTTGGCGCTGTGTGAAGAGTCGGGAGCCGTCGGGAGGTGCTCTCGACCGCTGGAGAAAACAACTCGGAATTTCGTGGAAATTCTACTGATATAATATTCAGAGAGTAAATCAAAACGTTCTAAAAGGATTTCATCCTATCCGAGATCATGGATTTCGGTATACTGGATGCAAAATCATCCGATGGCGTGGCCTCGGAAATGGGAATTTGCTGACCACGCAGTGGTAGCGAACGCAGATTCAACTTCACCATCCCGCAGTGGCTGGCACAGCCGACTGCACGGGCGGGCCAACCGCGGAGCGGCGGCCACTGTAAGCCCCAATGCTGTCCACGCAGTGGCAGCGAATCTCACTCAGTGATACCCCACAGCAGTGGCTAGCTTAGCCAGCTGAACGGCGGTCCAACCGAGGAGCGGTGGCCTCGAAGGCAGTGCAAGACAACTACTGTTCTACTATACTGCACCCAGAATCGGGTAAATCAGTTCCGGCAGCTATATAATGATCATCGTACGGTGCACACATGTGTATGTACACGTAAACGTTGTTTCGTTGATAGCCGGCCATTCATGGCTCATCACATTAGAGCTCTGAGGGAAATTCATGCGCTCTTAGATGTCGAGCGATAATTACAGAAATCGACGAGATTAAATCAGAGCCAGCCTAACCTACCATTGTACATGTGAATACTCTGTGTGTATACTATTTTGATACGGCGTGGCCGTATTATAGCTGTTGGGAGAAACTGCATACAGTTTCAGGCAAGTTATGCCAACTCGATTTCTACATCAATATGATACTAACAAACTAGCATGTCGTGCTAGGCCAATGATACAAGCGAGCATGGCGTTGTGGACGCCAAATTTCCGCTGCCCGAACCTAAGATATTGTGAACAAGCGGTCTTGTTTCAGTTGTAATTGTCAGTTCACATAAGTAGGCTAGGCCTATGTTATTTGTGAAATTGAATCACATATATATGAATCCTTCTCAAAGGAATACAGTGCAGTGCCTGCTTAGATTGCAGGGCCATATTTACTCGACATCAAATCACTGAGGTTAGAAATTTGCCGAATTAGATGGCAAATAATAGGAAGATTAAATGAGAACTTTAGTTTGAAATTTAATATAAATTTTATTAGTAAGACGTAGTGAGAGACTACATCTCGATTGGAACTATATGAGATCCCGCTTGCGCGCATGTGTCAATATTCAAAGCTGGTACGTGACTACAGGACCAACATAGGAAGATGATTAGGATGAGAACTTCTTGATAATAGTAAGATCTGGGTGGGTGAGGAGGGATGTAGTCTCTCACTACGTCTTACTAATAAAATTTATATTAAATTTCAAACTAAAGTTCTCATTTAATCTTCCTATTTTATTACGTAAGTCTCCGATCGAGACTACATCTCGATTGGAACTATATGAGACTTTAAAGCCCTGTAGTCATGTACAGTACACCACAATAACAGAGACTGCAACTCGAAGAGAAACAGTAATATCACATACCTCAGCCTATCAAGGGTCTGAGCTCTGCTATTTAGGGATATGCTGAGCTGTGCTGCTCGACTGCCGTAACAGCTCATTTGCAAACTGTCCCGAGTCCATTAAAGGCTTGCAATAGAACCTCCTAAAGGTGTCCTCAGACGCCCATCCCGCACGTGCTAAAATCCGCGACACTGGCACTTCACCCCTCTGTGCTGCCGACGTAGATGCCGCTCTCGTGGAATGAGGTTTGAAAATCTGCGTATCTATTCCCGCAGATGACATTACCGTCTTGATCCAACGCGATATAGTCTGTGTCGTAGCACGGTGATAAGGCTTCTTGTAAGTGATGAGGAGGTTCCTTTCCATCCCTCTTTTGCTATCTGTTCTATTTACATATTCCTTCATGTAGGTTACTACACACAACCTCCTATCTGGAGGATACGCTTGCAAATTAACATTAAATCCTGTATTTCCAGGTTTACATTGTTTTAGCGTATTGCTAAAGCATACTTCAACAGAAGATTTCTTCATCTTCATTCTATCCAAGCTAATGTCTTGAATAGACTGCACTCTCTGGGCAGATACCAAGGCTATCAACATAGTTA
This sequence comes from Echinarachnius parma, assembly GCA_037951105.1. Lineage (NCBI taxonomy): Eukaryota > Metazoa > Echinodermata > Echinoidea > Clypeasteroida > Echinarachniidae > Echinarachnius > Echinarachnius parma. Next base: position 40,910 of record JBAMJV010002237.1, on the reverse strand, counting down.
ATTTTTGCGTTAATGCAGGTAAGCCCAGCGTTCTGGCTGGGGAGAGCTTGCGGAGGTAGTCTAGAACTGTTTTTACATCCCATGTAGACGAGTATCGAGGGGCCGGAGGCCTCATGTTAAATATGCCTCTCATAAATCTATGTACAACAGGATGTGATCCGAGAGTATGACTACCATCGTCAATGATAAGAAATGCGGAAAGGGCACTTCTAGCAGAGTTGATTGTACTATAAGAAGCACCATTTTTGAACATGTTTGTGAAGAAATCAAGTACTTCACCAATTTTTGTCTGCATGGAGTTTATGTGTCTCTCGGTACAAAAACGCTGCCATTTCCTGACGTACACCTGGTACTGCGTCCTTGTAGATCCTTTCCATGAGGCAGCTATGATGTCTACTGCACCTTTGCTGATGCCTTTGTTGTTGTAGACTCCCCTCCAAGCCTGCAACATAAAAGAGAAAGACGTTCATTGAGAGGGTGAGGTGTACCCGTTACGGGCTGTGTCAATAGTAGCTTTTGCCCGCCTATGATCATTGGTTCCTCGATGAGCATGTCTTTTAAGATGGGGAACCAAGCCTGTGACGGCCAGTTAGGGACTACTAATATACCAGCAGCCTGGTCGAATTGGATTTTTTGTAAACATCGGGCAACAAGGTTGAAAGGAGGAAAAGCATAGAATTGCCATGTACTCCAGTTCACAGTAAACGCGTCAACGGCAATTGCGTCTGGGTCTGGCCTCCAAGACACGTAACGGTCTAGTTGCTTGTTTAACCGCGATGCAAACAAGTCAATGTGGGGCATGCCATACCTGTCTATAATCTGCTCAAACACTGCTTTACTGAGCATCCATTCTGTTGTGTCACAGAACTTGCGAGACATTCGATCGGCCTCGACATTGAGTCTGCCTGGCAGGTATGCAACGGTAATCCAAATGTTCCTACTGATACACCACTCCCAGATTTCTTTGGCTTTCTCATTACACTTGTAAAATTTTGTACCTCCCATATTATTAAGGTATGCCTCGGCAGTAGTGTTATCTACTCTCACAAGCACATGCACATTACGAATGTCGGAGCAGAAAGCCCGGAGACCATGTGAAACTGCTATTGTTTCAAGCACGTTTATTTCATTGTGTCGTGCATGCTTCATTTCGGTGTCATTCCACCGGCCACCTGTTTCAACCGTTAGGTCCGTGGCGCCCCAACCTTTCCCACTAGCATCTGTGTGGATTTCAATGGTAGGCCTGTCCCTTTGGATCGGTCTATATTGGGATTGCAAGTTTTTTATCCACCATCGCAATTCATTAATACTCTCTACTGACAGAGTCATGTGCCTATCGTAATGTCCCTTATTGGCCGAGAGCGCACATATCTTGTCCTTTTCCAAGGATCGGTAGTAGAGGGCCCCATATTGTACTGCAGGGAATGTGGCAACCAATTGTCCAATTACCCTGGCAACAAGTCTGATTGAGGGCTGCACCTCATTGATCAATTTTGTACATGACTGGGCTATGTCATGTTTTTTATCTTTCGGTAGCTCAACCACCATTTCTTTTGTTTTGAGCCTGAACCCAAGAAACGTTATTTCCTGAACTGGGTCGAGAACAGATTTATGAGGGTGCACAATAAATCCCAATTCAGTCAACAAGCTAGTAGTTGCCACCACTGCTGCTTTTGTTTCTGTTGCCGTCTTCCCCATGATAAGTGTATCATCTAGGTACCCAACGACAATGTGACCCTGCTCTCGAAGTTTTGCAAAGACAGGTTTAAGTATCTTTGTAAATAGACGGGGCGCAGAACTAAGCCCATTTGGAAGGACTTTAAATTGCCATAGTGTCCCATTCCACATAAATCGGAGGTACTTCCTTGAATCAGGATGAATAGGGACAGTATAATAAGCATCACGGAGGTCGACTGAAGCTACGAAACAATTGGGGGAAATGAGTGTGAGGGCAGTATGTATGTTGTCCATTTTGAAGTGTTGGTAAACAACACTCTTGTGCCTCCACTCTTCTTTGGTCTCGTAAATATATTTGAAATGAACTCCCCTTTCTCATGCTCGCACTGTTCGACCACATCCTTGGCTTGAAGGTTATGGATTTCTTCAAGAATCATAGCTGCATCTGCAGCATTACGCTTAAATTGGTGTATAGGTCTATCACGAGAAGGTGGGAATTTTTCTGGGTCAAATTCCAATTCATAGCCTTGCACAGCGTGCAGGATGTATGGGTCTGATGTGAGTTTACCCCAATTGTGAGTGAATAGCTTCAGTCGACCCCCAACAGGGGTGGATGTGTTATCATTAGTGATTGGATTACCATCAAGATTATCATCATCGTCATCATCATAATCATCATCATAATCAAAATTATTGTGACGTACCTCATGCCCTGTAGATTGTTGGCTTGTTACTTCCTCCCCTGGCCCCCTCGACGAGGTTGCTGGGGTAGCGGTCTCGAGGCTGTAGCTGGCGTGAACGTGCGAGGGGCCTGCATCGGGGTCCTCCTCCTCCAGCTGTCTCGCTGGCCTAAAAAAGGCCTGGCCGAGTTCCCCGCTGAAGCACCCGTCCACCCCGCATCTCTGGCTCTGCGGGAAACGCTGGGGCTTTGCCCGTATCCACGATATGGGTGTTGGCGTCTTGGGGCCCGCTGGTGCCCACGCATTACCCCTGCGGCCGCCTTGTGCTGGTCCTGTAGATCTTTAACCTGGCGGCCAAGGTCGTCGCCAAACAAGAATTTAGTTACCGCATTAGAGGGTTTGCAAAGATGTGTGAACTGACTATTCAAGTCTGGTTTAATCAGTTCCTTTCGCAGGGCGTTCATTTCGAAATTTGCGTTGCACAGCAAGGCGAGAGTGTCTTGTTGCTCCTCCCCAATGTTCTCGGGGTCGAGCAGGCTCAAATAAGCCGCTATGCCCCTAGTCAGCGACTTCTGAACCCGCTGAAGTTTCATATCTCTTGTACGGACTGGAGCGGATAGGTTATCCCAAATTGACTGGTTTACTTTGGGTGCATCGACCAGTTGAGAATTGGCAGGGCATGGATATTTACTGGCGGTCTCGTCAAGCTTCCTTTCCTCCAACTGGTTGCTCATCAAATATTTCACCGAGTTTGCCAGTTCATCATCGAGGGGCTGCCCGACATCGACAGCCACGGCATATCTTGCGGCGAGCAAAGGCACTTTGTCACTGTCAGCTTCGCTCGTATGTTGGTTTGGAGGATCCAAATCCGCACCATCGTCTGTGCTCATGTAATCATCCGACGCCAAATCAATCGAGTCATAATCTCGGCTGCGCCGACTCTCAGCCGGCGGCAAACTAGCGCCCGCGGCGCCGTAACGGCTGGCGGATGATACTCCCGCAGTAGGGCTTTGAGTTTGAGCCGCGATGAAATCGCCCAGCATAGATTCGAGTTTGTCGAGACGAGAGTTCACGTTGTCAGTATCGCGCATTGATACTCCCGCCGCGGCCGGGACTGATTTCTGTTTGTGTTTTCCACCTGCACCGGGCTTTCCTTTCGTGTTCGGAGCCTTCCCGGGCCCCGCGGGCTTCGGGTTTACCGCCGCTGCGCGGCCGTTGGGTGCAGGGACAGCCGACTCCACGAGTCTAGGCATATCTTTATCAGTTTTCTTTCCGTCCGCGGCCACGCCTGCGGATTGCTTCGATGTCATTTTTCCCAAATCTACGATCTAGGCAAATGATAGAATGCGTTTGAATATATTACAGTGTTCAAAACAGCGAATTTCAACGAAATTCTGAGTGTTTTTTAACTGACAGGCGAGAGCACCTCTCGCGTGTTACACTAGCGCCAAACGAATTGACACATGCGCGCAAGCGGGATCTCATATAGTTCCAATCGAGATGTAGTCTCGATCGGAGACTTACGTAATAAAATAAATACACATAACATTATCCCAGCTGGTCTACAGTCATGTACTACCGAGGGTGAATCGATCGCTTCATGCAGGCTTATGCTTACTTCGATCACCACATTGGAAATATTATGGTGCCCTTGCATTGCTTACCATGCTTACAGGGCGTACTTGAGAACAAACACCCACTGCACATAAAATGATCAACCTCAGGCTGGTTGAAATATATTATAGCCTTCACGTACACGCATCAATGGTGTCGTGAGTGAGCAATGATTCAATGTATGTTATGAGAAATATATGCTGAGCGGTGTCTGAATCTCAATTCACGATATCAAGTAGTGGGGAACTTATAATGATATAAGAGGCAGGCATTGCAGGCTCTGCAAGGCTATAAACTGGAATAAATCCAGAAACCTTATAGCAGCACACTCATGCAGACACAATGTGTAGACTGCTGTCATCACGCTTTGAGACAAAACCGTAATTGCTATTGATGATGATTCTTATACCTGGTATAAGAGGGGATGAATGATGAGAGCAGCATGAAGCCATGAACATTGCCCATCAATAATAAAGACGGATAGTTCGAGGATCAGTTCAGCACCCAGAATGGCTTTATAAGTTACTCAAACCAGTCTATAAAAACGGAAGAGCAGTCCTACTTGTCATCTGACATATTATCGATGACTCCCATATCGTGAAGAAAACGGCTAGGTCTAATGGCCGAATCTCATGCAGTAATTTACAGCAACTCTACTGTACTAACCTCTTCGTTTACATCCCCATCCTGCTCATGAGTCCTTTGTAGCCTGATTAGGCTAGGAATAAACAAAATTCGAAGCAACATCAGACTATGTTGCCAAATGCAAGGGAAATGTCACACCTTGCTGCACCATCTCTCACGTTCCACAAGAATACGTCGTCGATAGACACATAGCTCTATCAACAGAGACCATGAGTGAATAAGATATGATGTTATCAATCTATGTGCTGACATCAGATAATAAACTGAAATCAAGGCAAAATCAGGCTATGTTGCCTAATGCAAGGACATTTGACACTTTGCTGCACCATCTCTCAGTCCACCAAGGACACATGATCCTAGATACATCGACAGCAGAGAGCATGTGCAAATAAAAATATGATTCATCCAGCTATGATCATGATCAGATAATAAACAGGCAAATCAGACTATGTTGCCAAATGACACCTTGCTGCATCATCATTACGTGCACCAAGGACACATTGATAGAAACAAATCAATATTCTATCAATCGAAGGCATTCATGAGTGAATTAGAATGGATGGTATAAATCCATGTGCTGACACTATCAGGAAAGTAAATTCCAAGAAATAGGAGAACGTGCCGACTCATTTCGGCAGCATTTAATGGCCCTTTCTCTCATATTGTCCTCAATTAAAAAAGGACAAATTCAACTCCTTCTTCACGAAGGACATTGGACAGACACGTAATCTATCAACAGAGAGCATTATTGAGTATGAATAGTGAATAACAAGGCATGTGCTGACACAATCAAATATAAAGTTGCCAATGTAATTGGATAACCTGTAACAATAATTCCAGCAGTATAGTATGCTTTTCGTCCGTTGCAAAGGGACATTCTAGGCTCGATCCACAAAGGTGTTTGATTGACACGCAATCCTCTCAACAGACAGGTTAAGCGGATAAATATGGTGGATACAATGCCTGAAATCATATACGCTCAGACAGGCAGACATAACTAAGAAAACTTCATGTAAACGCAGATCAAGTATGCACCAGGGCAGGTGGCAGATTTATTGGCAGAAGTAAATAGAACAGTAGAAAGCTTCACATTGATTCAGTATACGTTTGGTTCTGACAGAAATCATGTGCATGAGCCTGTGAGGGCAGATAACCCTTGTTGTATAAGGCGTATACCGCTACGATATTCGTGGTACAAAATCTCACGATTGTAACAGAAATAACCAGAGACATTTGAAAATGCAAACAAGTATGATGACCAGTGGTTCAAGCTTATTATTGAGAGTATCTGCTTGTATTGCCTCACTGTATCGTGACCGGAACAGAATGGGTGCTAGATAGAGAAGCACCAAGACGTATAATATAGATGTACCTATGAATGCCTAGTGGATCTCAAGTTTTACATCAGCATACCTGACTGACCGCGGATAACAAAGGCAGTGGCGGAAGACCATCAATAGTAACTTGCAAGGTGTTGCAATGTTTTGCACCTCGTCCCGCCTTTGAGGGCCAGGGGATTAATGCTCAATGGCATTTGTGTGAATTGTACTCGCAAAAATGCGAGCTTGGCACTCAAGGAGTTAAGTTAAAATTATGCTTGACATACGAAACCCATATAGAAAAGGCATTCATGATTGCAAGTACATGTAGAAGTCCATAATTGACCGAACTGGTCTGGGACTCTGGACCTTCCTGTTTATGCCAGGTTATGCTGTTGGGAGCCCAGTGATTCTATACATGGGTGATAATATGCCTTACCAACTTAGCTTGTCTGTGGTGAACTTGGTAATAGCTCACCATCTGAATGAAACCCCACATATATGTCGCTCAGAAGATTAGTATCAATGCCTTACAGTTAGGTCAAAGCGGCATTATAAAAGGGGTACATCATCTGAAGAAGTCCAGGAAACAGCAACTGTTTGTGCCAAGAGGCATGTTGTACATACAGAAAATGTTACATTCAGATAATGCTATGTATATAAGCTAATATTGCCATTTTCTGTAACCTGTGCTGTGCATGACTATGGAAGTTAAAGCCTCGGGTTCTGTTATAGAAACCCGATTCTACACAGTATGGGATTGTTAATATTCAGTGTATCGGCACAGAGGGGTAATGATAATCCTTTCATGAAATTCAACTGGACAGAATGAAAATAAGTAATATTTGTTTAATATTACAACCTCTCAGATTGAGATACGTGAATTAATAAATGGATATAAGTGACTAACATGAGGTTGCACAAGATAAACAATATTGTTTGTATCACCGGGAAATTGTGTATGCACGGATATATCCATAATGTGTCTCCACGAGATCGCGATGTGCACATCAGCGGCGTGGAGATGTGGACGGTCGAGACCGGTGTCCCACGACCAGGCTTAGAATTTGAGGAACTTAACAAGTCTAAGAGTAAATCTCTATGTGCATTGAGACAATTGGTCTGTGCACACTTTTACAGTGAATATTCACAGCCAAGTTGGCCTTTGATACTGTGATCCTAAAAGGACGCATCTATGTGGGTGAACATCGCTACATTGTAGCCTTGCCCACAGAGGTTCTGTACGTGACAACAGGGCTTTAAAGTCTCATATAGTCCAATCGAGATGTAGTCTCGATCGGAGACTTACGTAATAAAATAGGAAGATTAAATGAGAACTTCAGTTTGAAATTTAATATTAATTTTATTAGTAAGACGTAGTGAGAGACTACATCCCTCCTCACCCACCCAAGTCTTACTAGCATCATACAAGAAGTTCTCATCTTTATCATCTTCCTATGTTTGGTCCTGTAGTCACGTACCAGCTTTGAATATTGACACATGCGCGCAAGCGGGATCTCATATAGTCCAATCGAGATGTAGTCTCTCACTACGTCTTACTAATAAAATTAATATTAAATTTCAAACTGAAGTTCTCATTTAATCTTCCTATTATAATTACTATGATTATTTGTCATAACGTCCATTTTAGCTATCGGTCAACTAATCCTTATCTACATCATATTTGGGTTACAATACAAAAGTCTCTACATAATTGGGTAATGTATAAATGGATGCTCAATTTCTTAGGGGTTGACTTCCTCATACCATTTTCATAGTGCACTTACTGATGAAAATACCGATGAAAAATACCGATGGAATTTCTTATGTAAACAACCATGAAACGCCACTTCCCCTCTGTTGCAGGGGGAATTTAATCGCCTTTTGCATTCACCGCATTCATTCGCTAGCAGATTACGTGGATTGGCGCGCGCTTTCAATTTGGTTCGCAGCATCGGACGCAATTAATCTAGCTCACAATCACAGGCACAGCTTGGCATGCATGGATCGTGCAGTGCAGCTCAGCTCAGTGCATTTGCATATATATAGTCGATCGTATTTTGATATCGCGCTCGACTTCGGCTCGTGTTTGGTGCACACAATCATGGATCTACGGTGGTTGCTTTTATTTCCTTTACTACGGACTCTACAGTCCAATCAAGCATTTCTTTTAATGCAATTGATCTGGCTGCAAAATTGATCGTGATAAACAAAAATCCACTATACTTTCAATAAATTTGTTAGTGATCCGTTTTAAATGTTGTTCTGTTCATCATTTGGTCTTATAAATATATGATTTATACCTAATATATTATCATAACGAGGTATATCAATTTAGATTTGTTTTTAAAGCTTAATATTCATGCAAAATACAAGTAAAACGAATCATTTTGTCAAGGCTCAAGCCCCAGGCCGGCCCAATACAACGTTGATGTATAAACAAAACGTCAACAAACAACATGTGCACGGTACACGAGCACTATGCTGGCGCAGCATTATCGCATGCAGTGTTCCGAAAAAGCGCGCGTACACTGCTTTAGCCGGAACAAGATAACGACCTTTGACCATTTTAATCGGTATTTTCTCCCATTTTACCCCCGAACCATTTCATGCTGCCCGTTTCATCGGAGTGACACCGATAGAAAGAGAATTTCTCCTGGTCTTGAGTAGGAGAATTTAATCGCCTATTTCTCTTCTTTTCATCGGCTATTCTATCGCCTATTTCTCCTCTGTAACATTCATAGTGCCCGTTTCATCGGATGCGTCTGGACGCATCCGATGAAAAGTAGGGCAGCATGAAAACCACATCAGTTACACCTGTATGTTATAGAATCTCTCACAAATAGAGTTTACTGCTTTATAGTTAGGTACAAATACACCAACCCTAATCAATGAAGTGTAGAGTACTCTATAATGGGTACCTGATGGGTGTTATTTGGCCTGTAGTGCCGTTGTAGAGTAGCTCATGCTAGTATGTTCCCCAGGGAGTTGAGATGGTGCACAAGATATTTGTGCAGGTTTGAACTGTACCTGATGACCAAGGATTATAGTAATGCTGCAGCTCGTGGAAACCCAGTTTAAAAGCAGCTCCTTCAAATGCAGTTTATACAAGTAATTTATAGTAAAATCGTGCCATTAATTCAATTTTTTCCTTCTTCAGGGGTAGAGTATAGGAGGCCCTGGACACAACCCATGTATTAAAGGCTTCTGCCCATAAATCATGACATTAATTCTGTGTTTTCCTTCTCAGTTGCTGTGAGCATGATCTGTTACTACCGCTACCTCCATCCATGAACGACTTCAGTCTCTGTGATCCCAATGAGGAAAAGGATGTCGCCAACTCCAAATGCAGTTCATGAATATGTACTTCATGATAAAATCAGGACATTAATTACATGTATGTTTTTTCCTTTTTCAGGGGCTGTGAGCATGATCTGTTACTACCGCTACCTCCACCCTCGGAACGACTTCAGTCTCTGTGGTCCTAGTGAGGAGAAGGAGAATGTCCCCAACTCCCTGGAGAGCACTCCATACGCAACCCGGTCCTCGAGTCCAACCGACATCTTCTCTCCTGAGCTCTTCCGCCACGGGCACAGCCCCTCTCCAAAGCATCCTAGTCGCCCCGATGTCAACCACAACGAGAATGACATCGAGAGCAGTCCTTTGGCAAGACCGCTATCCCAGGTAAGCATCCATTGGGAGGATGAGCATGTGAAGGCGGGTCAAGAGGGTGTCCAGATGGCTTCCGATGAGGGTCAAAGGCTACATGAGGACAAGAACCGTGCAGATTCCAGTAATGACAGAACCGACAATGGTGCCATTCACCCTGAGAGATCAGCATTGAATGATGCACCGATAGTTGCCATGAATGCCTCCCTCGCGGGTTCCTTCAGGCATAACATCTCTGGCTTTGGGACCGACCTGGTGCAGAGGTTCGACAACAAGAGAGAAGGGTTTATCTCTGGAAACGACTCGCTCCTGAGCGCAGGGAATGATGCTGGTAGGGCCTCTGCAATGGGTGGCAGTTTTCTCGATCACAATCATGTCTCCAGCTATGTCGGCACAACCCATCATCATGGAGAGGGGACTTCGCCCCTGGATGGAAATCAAAATGCATCAGCGACTAGTAAAATGGGGAATCCCCCCGCAATGAGTAATGAGAGGAATCCCCATGTGGTGATGTCACCTGACCTTCCAGAAATGCCAGACATACATGACTCTCCAAATAAGGTCATGACGGCGTACGAGGCCCAGCAGATATACGATAGCATGCTGGGCATTCAGCGCCCCCGGAAGAATTCAAAGCGGAAGCTGAAATTCGAGGGAAAACCTCACGGGAGCTTCGGTCTCAGGGTTGGCGTCTTTGGCAGGAAGAGGTCCAAAGATCCCGTTCCCCTTGCAGGAGGGAACAAAGAGATACAACAGAGTGAAGTGACTGGTCGTTGTAAGCCTCGGACTGAGATCATTGAACATGGTGAGAGCAATGCCGTAATAGGGCAGAATACAGCAGTAGTAACAGAAAAACCTGCCAAGACACCTGACAAGCAAAAAGGGGAAGGTGGTCATGTGACAAATCACATGACCACTTCTCTAAATGGAGGAGGAGCCGGCTCACATGACCCAACAATGGCTTCCCACAGTGAAAGTGAAAATGCTCCAACCTTGATCGTTGAAAACAGGACATGCTTTGATGAATCGCAACCACTTCAAGTTGATAGTTCCAGGACAGACCCTTCTCAAGTGAGATTTATGGCAGAATCTGACAGCTTCCGAAACCGAGACCAGCGATTAATCTCCGCTCACAAAGAGGGGAAGGGACAATGTTCACCACTGTCCCGTGCAGCCCTTGCACGTCACCTCTTAAAAGCAAAAGGGAAAGTTTTATCGGCCGGTGGGGGAGACGTAAGGCGGCAGCTTCTAAACAAGGCAGAAATACCCAGCTTGGAATCGAATCATCAAATAGCAAGGGAGGATGATGGTAATGATGAAACAGAAAGAGCAAGCGTTGATTGCCAATTGCATAATCCTCATCCACTTTCAGGGAATGAAGGGCACAGGGAAAGTTTGTTAACAAAAGAAGCAGTAGATCTAGAGGGCTGTAGTAAGTCTGCCAGTGGTGGGAAGGGGTGCAGCAATGCACAGGTGGTTGGATATGAGCCACAAACACACTTAGATGGGGATGATAACCATGAGAGAGTTCATGGGAAGGAATGTGAAATGACAGGTGCAAAGGGTAATGGTTTCATTATGAAAGAGGTTACATCTCATTGTGTCAATGTTAATGGGCCGCAAATCAGTATAGGAAAATCAGTCCCTCATATACACGGTCCCGAAGCGATGTCTCCAGTCTTCCCTCATCATGTCGCACACGTAAATCAGAAATCATCACCAATTACGAATGCCACTGACGACCAAGAGGATGAACTTACCGGTGCAACCCACTTATCTGGTAGTTCGAATCAATCCATAGCCCCTCCTGGGCCTGGACCTGTCACACCGAGGCGAGGTGCCAGCAAGGCCAGCATCAGGCGGGTACGTAGTCTAAAGGGGAGTGTCCCCCCAACAAGTCCATCAGCAATGCAGGCAGCACCCCAAAATAGTGCGTTGTGTCACACGTACAGAGACAATCCTTCAGCATCAAACACACCACTTCCAGTGAGTGGGTCATGTAACAGCAAAGATGGTTGTCGAGTTGTCAGTGTGCGTAAGAGTCCAGGGGAGAATCTGAAGGGGAGGATTAAGAGGGTCTTGAGTTTGAAAGGAAGCGTTTCTTCTGAAAACGTGGCATCCTCCCCCACCCATGCTACCAAATTCAGCAGCCAAGAAGCTCTCCTATCTCGATCAAAAGAACAAACACAATGCACATATACTGGGTTAACTGGGCGGGAACAAAGCGAGTATGTTTGCAACTCTAGTGGGCCCACCGATACTAGTGTACCAATACCTTCCCAAACTTCTACTGATTCGGGTATAAAGCCTGTCTTGTCTGACAACTATCAAAATGCACCATCTCCCCAAACTTCTGCTGATATAGGCAAGCCTGTCTTGTTGGAGAACTATCAAAATTCACCACAGTTGCAAAGCACAGTCAGTCAGTACACACAAAACAGCAACTCACCTAGACCACACAAGTACAAGTCTGCTCAAGCAAAGACTGGTAGTGACCACATCTTGTCTCAAGGGGACAAGAGACCACATTCAAGGGGTAAAGAAAACATGGGTAGTTCGCCATTCAAAGGCACTGCCCAGGGGGCCAGGAGCGGGTTGGGGATCGACGTGTTGGGGAAGCTGAAATCCAGAGAAAACAGTCCAGCCCAAAAGAGTAACAAGAAGCCGCCCAGGCGCTCTCTAAATAGGATACCGACGAACTTGGTTGCGGAAAATGTAGCTCTATTCGATTCTCCAAATAAATGAGTGACAAGTCTGTTGATATTTTTATTGTAGGTTATCAAGAAATAGGATACAGACAAATTTGGTGGTGGAAAAAGTAGCTCTCTACAGTACTCTCAAGTAACTTTTAGGACAGAACATTTAATAGAAATGTTGAGCATAGTCACTGGGAATGTGATTTACAAGAATCAAACTGATCAATGCATTGATGTAGGCTGAAAATTAATGAATTCTGCTAGTAAATCAAAACCTTGATTTTTTAAACAAGGTTTTATGCATATTCTTTTAGATTGATATCGTCAATATCGCACACGTTTAACCTACTGGTTGAAAGTAAATGAATTGTGAATGGCTGTTTAATTGCACATTGTCTACTTATGTGTACAAGCTGAAACCTTGAGTGTAGTTTTTATGTGAAATTTATTATTATTTTTTTAAATTTTTTGCCAAAGCAGCTTTATCCAACCCTATGTGATATAATACTTCACATATTTGATTCTAACAGTATCAGTTGTCATATATGCTATCTCTATAATACATTCTGGGTTTAAAGTTTAAAGAGAATCAAATTTGTACATATATGTGTATATATATGTAATTTTCCAAAAGGTGTCTTCTTTATAAATGTTGCTTCAAAACATATTTTACCCAAGTAATGTTAATTTCAACATTGATCAGGGAAATACAGCAAAAAGGTACTTTAAAGGTAATGATAATCATACATGTAGGACCACAGGAAGAATGGAATTTGCATTAAGTTTCACAAAATTTAAAGTAAATTCATGAATTCCAACTATGCTTTTTGCACAGAAACACTTTGTTAGTACAAATGTGTATTGTATGCATTTGGGCTCTGGAATATAATGGGGTTCACACAGGGCCTGGAAAACCTGGAAAGTCATGGAATTTGACTTGTTTGTTTTCCAAGCCTTTAGAGTCGGGGACAATTGTATACTGATCCATGGGTCATGGAAAGTCATGGAATTTCGTTTCATCTGCATATCTTCAGCACTAGTGAAATACATACATGTATCAAGATTTTTCGAACTTTTATTTTAGAACAAAACGTACTGAAATAACTCAAAGAACCGGGTGTACCATGGTGAAAAGTTATGGAATTCTTGCTGTGAAGGTCTTAGAATTTGACTTAAAGATAAGTGAATGAACCTCTGGATTGCTAGACCGGTGCTCAACCATCGAGCAACAAAGACCCTTGAATGGGGGACGTTCCCATGAAACCCTTTTCATTGCTCGATTAATTAGTCAAAAGCTATATAAACTGGGCATTAATTAACCCAAGGATAATAGAATAAACTTTTCTAAAGAAAGTGTGCATGATCACGCGAAATGATACAGAGCTTTTTATCAATTGAATTCAAACATAAAGGAAACCGACCAGAAATATTTGAAATTTTGTATATATTATTATTTGCACAGAAACAGTTGTGATTTTACTATCATGTACATGTATGGATTTGAGCTAGAAAATCTAAAAATGTGTACTACTGAAACTAACTTGGACATGTTTTGCTTCCGTTTAAAGATTGATCACGACCTTCAGCAGGAGGAGTGGTTAATTCCATGTCAGCTTGCGTGCTTGCTGGGAAATGAGTGGTATAATTATGAAACAAATGGTTTTGTTTTTGCTTTCATGTAGATGATTTGTACAGAATAATTAAATAATTAATCAGAATAGATAGTATTGTATGATATCCTGGTAGCTTTTATAGCATAGTTATTTATATTATACATAGGTACCTTGTTTGCATGCCATACCATTCATCGAGTAAAGTTGTTTATTCCGTGACAGCTTGCGTACTTGATGATTGTATAATTATGAAACAAATGGTTTTGTTTTTACTTCATGATATATCTTTATAGGGCTTGTAAAGAATAATTGATTAGAATAGATAGTATTGTATGATATCCTGGTAGCTTTAATAGCATAGTTAGAATATATTTGTATTATACATGTATCTTGTTTGCATGCCATACCAAGCAATTAATAAATAAAAGACAAATGTTGATTTCATCGAGTAAAGTTGTTTATTCCGTGACAGCTTGCGTGCTTGATAGGAAATTAATGTGGTATAATTTTGAAACAAATAGTTTTGTTATTACTTTCATCTGAGGGCGTTTCAAGAATAATTACTTAGTAGAACAGATAGTATTGTATCATATCTGGCAGCTTTAGAATAATTATAATACGTATAATAGGTGCATGTTTTTAATTTAATTTTTACATTTATTTTAAGTTGTTCTCCATTCATGGGATGGATTGCCCATGTCGGCTACAAGCCTTTTTTCAAAGGTGTCCGAGCCAAGATGATAAAACATGCAATCAATCATCATTATCATTACATGTGAAATGACAAGTGAGCATTAACAACACATTTTAGCAAGTACTGAGTAATTCATAAATAATCAACAACTATATGATTTGCCATGAAACACTTTAGTTCTTTGAAAAGAAACTTCTGTCTGTTATTCTTGTAATACCTAATAAATTTATGTTATATATATTCAAACAATGAACACAGTACTTGTATCACTCTGTAAACTAAATCTGCCTAATACAGTATGTGTACTGCCAATTGTTAGAACTTGGATGCGGTTTCTCAGACACTGTAGAGTAACATGTTGTCACATACTTTGTATTATAGTGTGTATTAAGCAATTACTTCTGTTTAATGAAAAGATAACTGTGAAATTCAATGATTAAAGGATATAATTAATGACAATTATGTATCCTACCACCTGGTGGTAAACGTTGCTTAAAAGTGTTTACCCTGGCTTACATGGTGACACCAGGGGGAATAAAAAAAAAAAAAAAAAAAAAAAATCAAACAAATAATAATAAATAAATAAAATTTAAAACAATTACAAATAAAAAATGTATTTGGGGGGTTATTTTGGTCAAGGTTGCCTACATGAAAACAACTCTGTAGAATTTGTTTTGCATTTAACTTTTTTTTGTTTATTTTTGTATTTTTAAATTTAAAAAAAAAATTATTTTTTGTTTTCATTTATTTTTTTATTAATTTATTTATTATTTTTATTATTTCTTATTTTGTATTATTTTGTATTTGTTTTAAAATGTATTTATTCATTTATTTATTGATATATATATATATTTTTTTTTTTTGGGGGGGGGGGAGGGGGGGCATGTGGTGCAGCACAGATGAGCTTATTATGGGTAGGGGTGGGGTGGTAGGAGGAGCTTAATGTTACAAACAGGTTGACTGTCTATCATCAGAAGTGGTATATTGTTACAGAATATATTATGTGCCTACCAAGAAATGATTTACTACATCATAACATATACATAAATAGTTATTGTTTCCTGAAACTAAACTTCATTAATAAACATTCTGAGTCGTAAATCATAAATAGTGAGTAATTACTAGTATTCACAGCATGGAATTCTCCCTAACTTTCTAATAACTATGCATTTGTATGAAATAAATGCCGGATAATAATCATAATACTTTTATTTTTCATTTCAACAAGGACTCAATTTCATATTTGTTTTCATATATATATTCAGAACTGTATATGAACCAAAATCATTGCATGCTTTATATCTAGTCATTGTTTTTAAATAGAAAAACATCTAATGTTGCTACATGTACATGTACATGATATTTTATTGTTTTAATTTGTCCATCATTTTAAATCGATAAGCTATTTTAATGTATAACGTAAATTTACCTTATTTATTATAAATTGGGCTTATCTAAAATGAAATAATTATGACAAGAAGTGAAGATAGCAAAACAAATTTAGTGTATTATTCATTATGTAAAGTATGGAATGTTCTGTCATCATTTTGTTGCTGTACATATTTTGATAATTGATTTTACCCTTTTCTAACATATTTCTGTAACTTTGTAAACCACCTTGATCAGTAACGAAATATGAAATAAGTGACCTTTTAAAATAATTCTTGTAGAAATGATAATTGTAATAATTACTGTACTGATCCGTCACAAATTCTTATTGATTTCTATAATTTGATATACATGTAGTGTCTTTATCTTATGGTACCTGTGAATGGAACATAGGTAGTATTTTTAATTATATTTTATCATGTTGTACTATAACAAAATATGTATCAATATTACATGAACGTATCTAATTTGTATTTATTCACATGGTGGTAACTGGTAAATGACTAGTTTCAGTGGGCTCATTGTTCAAGTTACTTGTCAAGTTATTCCCTTTATCTTTGTAAGATAATCCGGCCCATTAATTGTATGTATCCATGCTCATTTACATGTATGTAGTTAGGTTAAAGTCCTTCCCGTGCCAATGTTGGCACATTAGCCCTAGGCCACACGTCTACTAAACGTAGCGAAAGCTACAGAAGGGGGCCAGTCCTCTGGTAACTCGTGTGATTAACTTTCCCTTCTCCATTCTATAAATGCCGAGTGCCTGGCTAGAAGGCAGGAGGTACCATTTTTAAAGTCTTTGGTATGACCCGGTCCGGGTTCGAACCAGGGGCCTCCCGTGCATGAAGCGGACACTCTGACCGCTAAGCCACCATGCTCGGTTATGTAGTAAGGTATAAGACTTTAATTGTTTTAATTGTAATTTGTTTTTAAAAATCCACAATTTTGCATGTGTCTGATCATTTTGATCACTAGTGCCTTGTTTATTTTACTATTTATTTTGGTATCGAGATTACTCATTATGTTTATTTACACACTTCCAGGTAGAGTATAGTTTACCTTTTTATCAATTTATCACACTTAGTGGAGAACTTTCCTAAAAGTTAGTTGCATAGTTTGTGAATAGAGGCTGAACATTTGAATATTTATTTTATAAAAACCTGTATACTTGAGGTTAGAACATTTTAGTACAAGCAATATTATTCATTTCATGTATTTATGTTCACTCTTAGCTAGGGTGACTATGCCTTCTGAATTTGTAAATATTTTATAAATATCCACACACACCTGTATGTATCCATGCTAATTTTACCATTTATTTTGGTAATAGAGTTTACTCATTAGGATATTTTATTTACACACTTCAAGGTTGAGTTTAGTTTATCTTTTTATTTCTTTATCACACTTAGTTGAAAACTATCCTAAAAGTTAGTTGCATAGTTTGTGAATAGAGGCTGATCTTTCAAATATTTATTTATACACACAGACATGTATACTCGGTGTTAGAAAATGTTAGTACAAGCAAAAGTATTAATTTCATATGTTTATGTACACTCTTAGCTACATGTAGGGTGGCTATGACTTGAATGTTTAAATATTTATTTATACAAACAAACATGAATACCTGAGGTTAGAGCATTATTTAGTACAAGTAATACAGTGAAACCTCTTTATAACAAGCTCTCTTATAATGAGGTACCTGATGTAGCGAGGTTATTTCGCATGCCCAGGTTCTTTGTATGTTATTGTTTTTCAGCCCTGATAGAACAAGATATCAGATATAACAATGTAATTTCAACTGAATTCAATGGACTGAAGGTTCTCATTATAATGAGGTTTCACTGGATTATTCATTGTACGTATCTGTATGTGCACTATTAGCTAGGTTGGCTATGACTTTTCATAAAAATGTATCTATTGCAATATATTTAATGTGATGTTGTACTAGTTATTATGTAGCTTTGTGTTCAAATATTGCCAAATGTATTCAATTTTTGCATCATTAAGAACACATTAAAACTTATATTTCCTACTTATATATACTAGAAAATCTGTTTTTATCTCATGTTTATTTTGAATGCTTGTTACTCTGTTTGATCTCATATTTCTCATTGATACCATTTTATGATTAGAGAATAAGTGTGTGTGATTGAAATCGTGATTATGATTATGATGATGATGATGATGATGATAATAATGATGATCTGTGATGGTGATGATAATAATGATGATGGCGATGAGCATGATGATGTTGATGGTGATTGTGGTGATGAGGATGATAGTGATGATGATGATAGTATTAATATGCTGAAAATTGAATGATGATGGTGATGATGATGATGATGATGATGATGATGATGATGATGATGATGATGATGATGATGTTGATTATGATGAAGGGTGCATGGTTATGATGTGCAATTAGTTTCTATTGATTGTTTTGCCTGAAATTGTTCACTGCGTTTGAGATATACTATACGAACACAAACATGCAGAGCAAATAGCACACTTCCCCTTAGGAACAACATTATAGAAAAATACCTATTGAAATTATTCGTAAATTTGTTTTGATCCGTTCATCCATCTATACAACACAGAAAACACAGTGGATATGCATTTGACTGGTTATTTGCCCGCCATAAATTCAGCATTTTTGGATCCAGCTTGTGATGAGGCTAACGGAGCAATGTAAACGCCACACGTTTTTATAATGTTTTTCATGTTGCCAGAGCTACTTACATAACATATTGTCACATTTTGCCTCGATCTTTTCATCTTGTTTGCCAAAAACATGTATAAATTATGCCCAACCTCAATAAAAAAAAAAAAAAAAAAACATAGTGTATAAACATCGTAACATATCCCATATTTAGACTTTCAAAGGGCTATACTGTATACCCATCGTGTCAATTAATGACAATACAATTTATGTCGTTTTTTGTTTCGATCAATTCATCTGCAGTTTTAATATAACTGAAAGGGTGTGTGCGCGCCGTAAGTAGTCTAGAAAGTAGAACCACCCTAATGAACTATGAGCAACAAAACATACATCATACATATAGGACGGAGGGCGAGATTTAATTGAACGTCACTACTTTAGCCCATACTCTGACAGCGTCTTAAAACTTGTGAATACAAGTATCTCAAGTTGATAAGCATTAGCCTTAAACAATGGGATCTGTATATGGTAACTTGATTGGCATGTGAATACAAAGTGATGAATGGGTGTCAAAAGTGTAGTTTTGGGATATCATATGTCCTTAGAGAATTGTGTTAAAATTTAACGTTTAGTGGATGTTATACAGTTATATGGCCGAGTAATTTGAGAGTAATTGCTAACTCAATGCACCAACTACCTACACAGTTATAACTTTCCAGTGGATAATTAACATCGTCGAACATTTCTATCGTAAATATCGAGTTTCTAGCGAAAGAGAAATTTGAAAAAGGGAATACTGTGCCATGCTTCTATTTGTATTAATGCGAATACAGCAAGGTATGAAAGAAAAACTAGATTTATAATAAAGTTATGTGGATTTGGACAATAATAATAAATAATAATATTGAATATTTATAAAGCGCAATATCCACCTAATGAGGTGCTCAAAGCGCTTATTATTATCCCTGGTCATTAGGTACAGTTCAGACCCGCACAATTATCTTGTACACATTCTCAACTCCCCGGGGAGCATACTAGCGGCGGGCAACCCTATAGGTGCACCAAGCTAATTTTCACCTGACCAGGTACAATGTTACTAGATCCCTTTAAACATGTTTCAAGACGCATAATATTCTATGCTTGAAAATCCAAGTGTAGATAAATGCCCCAACGGACTTTCCCAAATATAGAAATTGAAATGACCATGCATCTTTCTTGTAAATCATAATTGCGTGAAGCTAAATGTAGTTTCATGTTTCGATCTATTCATACATTAAGTTGTGTATAAAATAAAGCGAATGATTGATCGCGTGTCGTTAAATTTCCCACTCAAACCTGGCTCGTCTTATTTTAAAACTTTCACTTTCAATGTCAGAATTCAGAAATGGCTACAATGCGCTTGTTCATGGGGCCTACTTAGCTCCGACCCGATTTGGGGGCTAATAGTGGGGCACATCTGCAACACCAAAGTAAAATTGATAATAATAGTAATGATAATAGTGATGGCTTCTTATATAGTGCACGTTTTCCACTCCCTGGGCAGCATTCCAGCCGGGCAAACTCGTAGGTGCACACAGTGCTAAGGAACTAAATATATGTTAGTATTTCTTTATTGTTTATTTTTGCTTATGGGAGGGGTGCTCAGAAGGAGGAGGAGGGGCGTGTATGCCAACGTGAGGGAGATTTGTCCCAGCCCCCCCCCCCCCCACCCCCTCCCCTTCCAAATGAGCTACGACATACGTGACTATACATGACTGTCATTAATTTAATTACGATGTACTTTTGACAGTGGATGCTTACTTCCTCAAGAATCACAACCAGTAAAAACCCAACTATTTTCTCGAGTCTTATTTCCTTTCACTTTGGTGGGCATGATCAGTTGGTTGTTCAGTCTTCATGTGGATAGGATGAAAGAAACACGATGCCGCTTGTACAGAGATCGGCGACTTTGTGCAGGTTCATATTATCAGTGGTTAGTGTCAGCATAGTTAGATAAAGAACACATATCGCCGCTTCTAGACCGTCTTGTTGCAGATCCATACAGTTTATACCAGCTAGAGTTTCAGCATAATACATAATTATATATTAATCATAGGATTTATCTTCTTTTGGTGATCGTCTTTGGAAGTTTGGAATAAAACGATCAGTTACAACCGGATGATATTTGCCATTTACGCGAGGAGATCCGAATAATGTACGCGAAGAAAACAAATCGTCATCATCATGACCATGGTCAACGTTGATTTATCTGTCAACGAGTTTGATGCCGAGGTATCGCTGAACGCATCTACTTTTTCGTATTTCCATATCAGGATCTTGTTGGAAATGTAGAAAACGTTTCGATTAATTGAAAAAGAGAAAAGCAAATTCTACCAGAGAAATGTTAAATACGATGTGTTGTCCAGTATCTGTTTCTGGGCAGCCTGAGTCTCGTGTGATCGCCCTTCTGTGGCTAAGTCCTAACAATAACACAACGTCATCAGCATAATTATTACAATATTTTGCTGATACTACACACATAGAGATCCTGTACTATTGTTTGGTATATGATGAAGTGTTCTGTATACCGTATAATTTCTTAATTTTGAACAGACGTCTTGCCATATCTAAAGCCCAGTGTGAAAGACAAAACACAGAACCAAAATGACGGAGAGGAAAGCAAGATACAACGCCTACCAGAGCCGCGAACCGGGCATGGAAAACTCCAACCTCTCATGGGTGGATACACCCCAGCGGATCGCCGAGCTCGTATCACGGAGCCCCCCGCTCCTTCCCATCCTTCTCAAGTGCACCTCGATGTCGACCGATCACGCTCTGGCGGAGAAGATCCAGCCAGGCGACGTCGTAAAGCTCCTTCGTCTCCTGCCCATCGACATCGTGCAGGCGACCGTCGAGTTCGCGCCGAAGTCGACGCGTAGCAGTCGTAACGCCGGGTACGATGTTGCGGGCGTGTCGCTCCCGTCTGTGCTAGCGATCCCGAAGCTTCTCAACTCCATCACTTTTGAGGTATTTATATTCGATTATTTTTTTCATAATCATTATAAAAAAATATACATTGTACTATTATAGTAACAAATATCTTGTAACAAAATATCCAGTTACAATACATTAATGTTTTCATTTGTTTTATTATTTTAACACATAGCCCATATAATTGATTGCTTACTCGACCGTTTGATTGTTTGATTGACTGTTTGGTTGATTGATTGATTGATTGATTGATTGATTGATTGATTGATTGATTGATTGATTGATTGATTGATTGATTGATTGATTGGTTGATTGCTTGCCTGCTTGATTGATTGATTGAATGATTGATGGATGGATGGATGGATTGATTGACTGATTGATTGATTGATTGATTGATTGATTGATTGATTGATTGATTGATTGATTGGTTGATTGATTGCTTGCCTGCTTGATTGATTGATTGAATGATTGATGGATACTGGATAGATGGATGTATTGATTGATTGATTGATTGATTGATTGATTGATTGATTGATTGGTTGATTGCTTGATTGATGGTGAAGTTCAATACGACAAAAATTCCTCCATATTTCTTTTGACACCCAAGAAACAAGGGTCATTGCTATCATCATCCTTATCGACAACCCTATCAAGGATGTTACGCACGTTGGACAATTCGTCGAGCATTATCCCTATTTTCGTTACACAGGTCGTACGCGGGAGTGTACGCTATGCGTTCAACGCGTTCTCCATGGACTACAACGACTCATCTTCTTCGTCATCGTCCTTCTCGACTACGTCGTCGAAGACAACGAGCAAGTCAGGAAAGTCCGACAAGTCGGGCAAGTCGGGGGACGTCACCCAGCGGTTCACGAGCGTGAAAGCGTTGTCGAAGCAGCTGCCGAGGTTCGTCAAGGTGATTAAGACCACGAAGCAGATGAGACAAAAGACCAAGATCGTCGAGGGGCACGTCCTCGAGATCCTGGGCGTGCACAGCCCTTGGGCTACCAAAGACAAATTTCTCAGGTATTTTCAAACAGAGTAACAATTTTGTTAGTCACAGCTCAATACAATGTGGTAGACTCGGTCGCCATGGGCCTCGTCATCGAGATCCTAGGCGTGCACAGCACTTGGGCCACTAACAGACAAATTTATCAGGTATTTTCAAACATATAGACAGTAATAATCTTCTTAGCCACATGCCAATACAATATGTTAGTTAAGATCATCGAGGGGCACGTCCTCGAGCTTCTAGGCGTGCACAGCCCATGTGCCACCAAGGACACATTTCTCAGATATTTGTTCTCATATATCATTTTGTTTTCTCTCTGTATACATTACGCAAACATATCCATTAGGCATTTTAGGAAATGTTGGTTGCGGGAATTGATAATGTCATTTTGGAACTATTATATTCTCCGATATCCTGCAGTTGTCGAATCGGTGAGCGAGATGGTCAGATTTGCAAGCTGGACATGAGCTGGAAAGGGACGTTTGATGCTTTACCGGACATCAAGAAATACAGTATGCAGGTAAGGACTGATGATGTGCCCACCTTGTCGGTAACTATGCAGGGATTTGATTTAAAGAGATCTAGTAACTGTGTTGACATGCGCACAAACTAACGAATAGTAGGAAGGAATGCTCCCCAGGGAGTGGAGATGGTGCACAAAATGTCTGCTGGTTTGCATTGTATCCTATGACCGGGGTAATAATATCATTGTAAAGCGCTTAGAGAAGATTATCAATCATATTAGATGTATGAATGTGTGATGCGATGTGTGATGTGTGAACATTCCGTGGTAATTGAATGTCCTATGACTAAGTTATGAGGGAAAATACAAATTGATATTTGCTAAAACATTGCACTAACTGTGTAAACATTTGAACTTATCCAGTAGAAAATTACAAGTCTGAACACTTCAATCGTAACTTACGAAAGGGACAATTAGGGAAACCGAACCACGTTCCCTGCTTCTATCGGTATAAGTACAACAACAACAGGGTATGATCGAACCACTAGAGTTCCTAGTACGTTTTTGTAGATTTTGACAATTTTACTAGATCTCTTAAATTATCAGGAAGGAGGCGTGGATTAAGACTTGTTTGTCATCCCCGCTCACGGTATATGACAGCGCCTTTATTACGGAAGACCAGGGCCACGTTGCAGAAAGAGAGACACTCGATTGTAAGTTACAATTATTATCGATTGTAAGTCAGACAATATGCGCGTTTCAACCAATCAGATTTGCGCATTTAGAACACATGATCTGAAATACAAATTATATTAACTTACAATCGATTGCATCTCTTTCTGCAACAAGGCCCATGAGTGACATGTTTGCATACCTGAACATGGGCCATCCAGCCGAACGGTTGTTTAAAATGTAAACTTTTATTATATATTTGTTTGGTACTTTTTTATAACTGAAAGTAAAAATCAATCAATCAATAGAACCGGTTTGGATGCTCCCTGTACAGTTAAAGGGGACAACCAGGCAAAAAACAACACATTATTATATGTTTTGGTACCGTTTTGTGATATCAAATAGATACCCAACATTTTGCAAAGGGTTGTGTAATTTATAAACAAAGCAATTAATTTCCACCACTTACGGAACCACTGCTATTTCCTGGTTCCATACGGGCCAACCATTTGCGAGTGCGCCAATGCCGCTATTCACGCACACGTTTGTAAACAATAGATTCCCGGGCGATTCGTTCGCTCTGCACACGTTGCAATTCACCGCACACATAGCAGTCTGCGTAATTCAGACCGCATGAACGCATGCTTTAGAATGGTGATGCGTTTCCAATTATATTTTTTTTCTTTCTGGAAACATATTTTTGTGAACTTGTTGATGGAATGCAATACTAAAGATGTTACCTTTCTTTAATAAGAATATTATTTGTGGGTGGTGGTACCCTTTAAGATGACACAGAGAATTGTCATTGCCATCCAATATTATATTTGAATAATACTTAAGTCCATTAACTAACCTCAACAATAATCCGATTTATTTGGGGGAATCTTACGTCTAAAGGCCTCCGCACACAGAGCCGACTCGACCCGATCCGACTGGTTTTCAGTCAGGCTAGAGTCGGTTTCGCTCAGTCGGAGCCGATTTAAAATGTTGAATCGGCCTCGAATGATCTCCGACTGGCTCTTGAATGGCAAAACCGGAGTCCTGAGTCAACGTAAACTGAGCTGAACCGACTGAAAACCAGTCGGATCGGGTCAGGTCGGCTCTGTGTGCGGAGAGACTTACACATTCAATGTCAGCAAACCCTGTCTGAATGGAGGAACTTGTGATACTTATTATTATTTAAAAGGAATGTACAGTTTTGGCCAAACTTAATTTTAGTAGCCCAAACCTGCACCATAACATTTCAAACTAACATTTATAACACCACCATGCTCGAAATGTATACAACATTACAAACGACTGAGTAAAAAGCCTGTTATCATTCCAAAAGAGTCGTTAAAACACAAGAGGGCGCTCTCTAAAAGCTAATTAGTTTCAACCATTTTTAAATACAAAATTTAGCATGTGATATTTTGTTAAAATAATGTTTAAATAGAGAGATCATCAACAACTATTTAAAAACCTCTTTTGTATTTAAAAAAAAAAGGTGTAAGCAATTTATATTTGTTTTATTAAATCATCAAATAAATGTGGTCACACATTTATTCTTACCGGATATATGTATTGATATTTCAGCTGTTTCTGAACCGATTATGGTCAAATTGAATGCTCTTTTAAATTTGACACTCATTTTGTCATTACCTCACACAAAACATTTCTTGAAGCGCCCTCTATTCCATTTCTGTACCTTTCGAGCATGGTGGAGTTATAACTATTAGTTTGTAATGCTATTGTGCAGGTTTCGGTTACTAAAGCTCAGCCTTTATACCAAAACGGTACTACCCCTATAAACGACAAAATTACAAATGAATACAACTCAATCTTATTTCCAACATGCAACAGGAACTGCTGAACATGTACCGTTTTCCCGTGGTCGTTCGCGTACACGATTTCGTTCCCACCGAGTGGATTCCTCACACGACCACGTCCCAGCTCAAGGTCATACGGACGCTCGACCTCACACTCACCCTCGAACGCGAGATCACGCACAATTACGTCATCGGAATCAGCGAAAGCGATCGTCCGTCCTGCCTGAAGCGAGCCGAAGATTCCCAGGTAGAGTAACCCGTTTTTGTTATTAAAATGCCAGAGTTTTGTTAGCCCCATCTCCGGGAATAATTCTCAATTTTATGGCCGAATTCCCAGTCTATATCGTATCTCTACTATCTCTACCTATCCGACTACAATTTTGCAAAACTGTGAGTATCTAGCAACATTTAAAGTTTCATCCGTTGCCCATTCACGCGAAATGGAGCCGAATTAAAAGTTTCCTACTAGTCCATTCCGAACTTGGTCCGCATCATTTCCTTTCCTGCCAGTATTCTGCTAGTAAGTTCCGTATGTCAAATGGATAGCATAAGGAAGAAGATATGCTATAGTGGGACTAGGCCTTTAGCCTAATAATTTTCAGCAAAACCCTAGAACGTGACGTCACGATAGAATTACGCAGTTCTCCTTGCGACGAAAAAATCCTCATACAAACTGTTAAGACCCTTTATGTCTGTAACATTCATAATTATGATATACCTACTGACGGTACGTCATTTTATTAAACAGGTTCCGTTTGTAACTGTTCACAAACTTCAATATTGTTTGCTTGTGTTTTATTTCATTTAGTTTTGAAAATTTGACAACTCAATAGTTTATATTCAATGCCTTTGTATTCCACAGGTTTTTAGTTATTCTAATGTATTGTTTATGTTTCCCTTTATTTACATTTTTCTCTTAATTTGTGTTTTTGTAAACATCAATCAGGACAACTTGCCACTTTACTCGCAGGCGACGTCCGGCAAGCAAACACCTTCGTCGACGTTGAACGCGCTGGTGATGTCGCAGAACCTCGACATCGAATTCGTGACGTCATCGGAAATGACGATGAACCCGAAGAAGTATAAGGCGGCCATAGATCGTCTGGGAGGCATAGGAGATGCTCTGGTATCGCAGATCCCGAAAGTACGTAGACAATAAGGAGCCACAAAATTATAATTAGTGACAGCGTTGTCGTGTGAGGGTCAATACTCTCTTTTACTTAGGTTATATCAGTTTTGTTTTACAAAAAAGGGAATCTGAAAACGATGACGATCCACAATCAAGTATTAAAATTCACAATTAAAAACAAGCATTTGTATGAAAGTTGCACTATTCTCTATCTTTCTATCTATCTATCTATCTATCTATCTATCTATCTATCTATCTATCTATCTATCTATCTATCTATATATCTATCTATCTATCTATCTATCTTTCTTTCTATCTATCTATCTATCTATCTATCTATCTATCTATCTATCTATCTATCTATCTATCTATCTATCTATCTATATATCTATCTATCTATCCATCTATATATCTATATATCTATATATCTATATATATATATCTATCTATCTATCTATCTATCTATTCATATCTACCTATTTCTGTATACTGATTTTCTTGATAATCTTGATGATGTAATGTTTATTTTCATTTCTCGTTATGTAGGACATCTATCTGCACGAGTTTGGATCTCTCCTCGCTGAGGTAATCCCATTCTACAGACTGCAGCCAAAGAAAGTTGGAAGTAGAAGAGTGGGGAAAGATGGTGAGGACTCACTTTGTTTTGGAATAATGTGCTAAAATGTCTTGTCTATTCATCTCTATACTTTCAATCTCTATTGATGTTGGGGCACCGCGGGGGGGGGGGGGGGGGGGGGGGGAGGGCTGCTTACATTTTCATGATGGGCACATGACTTTAGCTGACAAGAAATACAGCACGTTTAGATTACTTTACCAGAAAGTGACATCATTTTAGGCGAAAGTGATTATTTACCAGATTGTTTCGCCAATTAACTTTGTCCATTCTTACTCGAAGCATTTTGTGTTGTTAGGGGGGGGGGGAGGGGATGGCTCTAAGGGGGCACAGCCCCCAGGCCCCCCGTAGTTTCACCCCTGCTCCCAATTAACTTCAGTTTATTTCCTGCACAGTTGAGCGTTCTAAGACTCTTGGAGACAGACGGTTCAGTCGGACTTCAATAAGAAGCAGTCGCAGGAAGAGAACCTCATCGCACAATTACATCGATCTAGAAATGTTACACAAGGAAGGTATGTTTATATCATAATTATAGGACATTAGTTACTATTGAAAAAAGAGACTAGTAATAGAACACACTCTTTGTCAGAAGAATGTCGAGCATCTTATGTATTAGCCTAGTAAGAAGCTCGACATTCTTCTGGCAAAGAATGTGTTTTATTACTAGTCTCTTTTTTTTTAATAGTAACTATAAGCTTTAATAGAACATTGAAATATACAGTAGGCCGGTTCGATAACATAATCGAATGGGAATTTGAACCATTATTTTTGTAGTGTTTATTGATAACATGCCATTATTTTAATTTAATTTCCCTTTCATTTGGTTTTGATTATTTTTTGTTTTTGCTAGGTCGGGCTGCTTTGGCTCAGAAACGGGTATCCACGGCGACGTCATCGGATGCGTCCGTGGAAGACCCCTACGAGTCGCTATCTACGATCATGGCCAACATGGGTAGGTTACGTAAAGAACACCACATACTTACATGATTTAGTACCGTTGATTGATATCAAATGTATGTACAACACATTGTGAATTGTTTTAGAATATCCTACTAAAATTATTACATTTCATTTATAATAATATTATCGTTAGGTGTTGGTTCACTTTAATGCATTATTTTGGGGACGCGAGAGTTAGATCGGGGCCCATATATCCAGTTGTGTTGCACATTCCACGATTACACAGTCATTGCAAACTAGGCATCAATGTATAAAGGAGAATCACTAGGCTTACCAATTATACCAAGTTTAAGCATGATGATAAAAGAACAACTGAAATATCAACACTCAATCTTGATTTGCAATCTAAACCGTTTTGAGGAGTTGATGTCGTAGACAAAATAATTTACTTCCTTTATGTCATATCGCCCTTCTGTCGGAAGCAATTTATTGGAAGCAATTCTCAAATGTACATGTACAATTTATCGTTCATTTTAAAGTTAGTATGGTTTAAATATTTGACATGATTTAATTATAATTTTCATAACGCGTAGTGTCCACAATATCCAAGCATTACTTTTTAGAGTATCTCTCAATTTCAACAAATGATAAATTTACTGTATGATATTAGTTTTTCTTGTGCTTAGTATAGCTTGTTACATTTTACACGTGTAAACTCTATGGCCGGTATTCTGAAGTCGTGATTAAGTCCTGTTTAACTAAAACAGTTGTTTAAATTTAGTCACGACTAAGTTAGACAGGACTTCAGAATACCGGCCTATTAGTTTTGTAAATGTTATACATTTGTGTTGGAAATGAAAATAAACTGAACTGAACTGTTTCAAATGTTCAACAGCCAAGCAACGCCTGGCGGACTGTCCCGCTAGCCCAAGGCCGAGAAGGCGGTCATCGAGCGTTGGTGACCAGCTAGAACGATCATGCAGTGAAGAGGTCAGTAAATTACTGCATCAAACAGTGGCGTAGCGTGGTCAGATATTTTCATTTTTTAATTTATTATTATTATCATTATTTGTTATTATTATTATTATTATTATTTTATTTATTTATTTATTTTTTTTATTTTTATTTATTTATTTATTTATTTTTTTTTTTATTTTTTTTTTTTTTGGGGGGGGGGGGCACGCCGTATGTATTTCTTTGTTTAACAAATTTCATTTTTTATGGCATGCAGGCATCCCCATATTTGCATGTTTATATGAATTAATTAAGAATTTCCAATAAATGGCTTTGTGCAAGATACCCTGGAAAGCTAACCTTATTTTATTGACAAATTATTTTCCAAAATCACTCACTAAGTTACAAATGTTGTAATATTTGAACATTGTGTAATTTGTTTAATAATATTAAGCATTTATGAAGCGCCATCTATCTATAACTTATTCCGAGGCGCATAACGAAAGAAAGAAAAGTAAGATAGAACATTTATCAAGAGAAAAGTTTTTAAAAGCAAACTAAAACAATGTACAATATAATATATAGATTATTTGTTTGTATCCATGTATAGTCACTTTGCGAAAACACAGACTTTCGCCAGTCCGGGAGCTACTCCAACCCGACAACGCCATTGATGCGGCGAACTCGCCGTTTCGATGCTCAACAATATGCCCGAGGCAGCTTCGCAGACGACGATGATGACGATGAAGACTCGCACTACCAGGTACAACATGACTGTATTACTAAAACGACAATGCATTTCCGTAGACTTGGCATAATAATAATAGAATGGATCTATTTAGCATGGAGGTGTGCATTTTAACTGAAAGAGATAATACATTTTTAGTCAAATATAACTTTTGTAACTAAAACTTGTAAGTTATCATTAAAAACTAATAGTCAAAATTCAATGAGTGGTATACAACCATTATAAACGTCTAAGTTACAGGGTTGTTTCATTTCAAAAGCAGCCGTAATCACAAGTGGGCGCCCTCCAAGCTCTAGACACCTGAATGTTTCAACTATTTTGTATTAAAAAAAACTGTAAATGTCATGTTTGTTTAAAATTATTATTCAAAAGAGAGATCATCACAAATGATTGAAAAAGGCCACTTTAGTATATTTTCAAAAATGTGAAGGAATTACATATATGTTTGTTAGTCCCCAAAATTTGTTAAAATCGGATATATTCATGGATATTTCAGCTGTTTCTGAACCGATTTCGGTCATTTACTCTGACTTTAAAATTGTGTGCTTTTTCAAATTAAACACATAGTGTTTCATAACCTCACGAAAACAATTATTACTTGAAGCGCCCTCTAAACCAATACTCTCCGTGGTTTGTTTTGCTAAATTGGGATACGCAAACCTCCTATTTTCCAACTATTATTATGATTATTAAAACCAGGTTCCGAGGTCGATGTACGCAGACAGTGACAAGGAAGATGGAATAAATTACAACGCTGATGTTTTTCGAAACGAAGTAAAAGGTAATTATCATATTCATGTGGTTTGTATGTGTGTGTGTGCGTGTGTGTGTGTGTTTGTGTGTGTGTGTGCGAGTAGATATGAATTTATATATTAATGTTTGTACTGAAGGCATGATGACTATCATAACTTTTGAAATAACTAATCTAGTAACATTGTCAAATCCACAAAACTTAGTACTTAGAACTAAAGTGGTTCTCTCATACCTTATGTAATCATTTTAGCACTAGAAGCATAGGACA
This sequence comes from Echinarachnius parma, assembly GCA_037951105.1. Classification (NCBI taxonomy): domain Eukaryota; kingdom Metazoa; phylum Echinodermata; class Echinoidea; order Clypeasteroida; family Echinarachniidae; genus Echinarachnius; species Echinarachnius parma. The sequence continues at coordinate 9,944 of JBAMJV010002237.1, read as the reverse complement.
GGTTTTTGTTTTCCGAATTTCCATTTCGTTGAAAAGATATTTACGATTGAAGTGTTCGCATTAAACAAAATTATCCACTGGAAAGTTTTAACTTTGTACAAAGTCAGTGCAAAGGTTTAGCGAATATCACTTTGTATTTTTGCTCATTTCTCGGTCTATAACATCCAATTAAATGTGAAATTTTCACAAATTTTAAGTGTACTTACCCGATCACAAAGATACATATTTGTATAAGCCATTCATCACGTTTGGCACATGTCAGCAAAGTTACTAGATCCCTTTAATCCATGCTCTACCAGGTGGAGACTGCAGCAAGCTAAAGTGCCAATATCCCGATTCGCTGCCCCGGTACAACCCACCTCCAATACCTCGACGCCCGTTCAAGCAACACCAACCTGTAAATGGGGCGCTTATGGAGTCTAGTCCTAGCCCCCTGGTCGCCCCGCCCGTCGACTATCGGGAGTCTACAAGTCCTTCACGCGATGTCCAAGGAGCGGGCGCCCTCCTGCATGTTCCTTCAGCAGGTGTTTCGTCAAGTCCTTCATGCAATGTGCAAGGAGCGGGCGCCCTCCTGCATGTTCCTTCAGCAGGTGTTTCGTCAAGTCCTTCATGCAATGTCCAAGGAGCGGGCGCCCTCATGCATGTTCCTGTAGCAGGTGCTTCACAGCAATTGGCCGGGTCTAGTGACGCATCACGATCACGACGAAAGAGTACACGAATGCCTATCAATGTGCATGCCCCCATGATGAAGGAGTTAATGTCGCGATGTAAACCGGAGGTGTCAGACGAACAGGGATCTCGGTCGACTTCCGGTTCCGGTGAGCAGAATGAAGAGGAGAGTCAACCTAACGATCAAAATCAGCGCCGTCAGTCGCCACGTCATCAAGAACGACTAGACCACCACCACCAGCAGCAGCAACAGCAGAAACAGCAGCAGCAGCAACAGCAGAAACAACAACAGCAGCAGCAGCAACAGCAGCAGCAGCAACAGCAGCAGCAGCAGCAACAGCAGCAACAGCAACAGCAACAGCAGCAACAGCAGCAGCAGCAACAGCAGCAGCAGCAACAAAAGCAGCAGAAGCAGTTTCTTCACCAACAACAGCTGCAAGAATATCAACAGCAGCAGCAAAAGCATAATGATCAGCACGTTCAGCGACAGCAGCAGGAATCTAATGGTCCAAAACAGTCGCCACAACGACACCAGCAGCAGAGTGGGATAGACCACCAACTGCAAGTAAAATTTCAGCAACAACAACAACAGCAGCAACAACAACAACAACAGCTACAGCAACAACACCAACATCAGCTAGTTCAAGAACACGAACGGCAGCGTAAACAACAAGAACAATGTCAACAGGAGCTTCAAAAGAAGCACCTTCTGAACCAGCAGATGCAGATGCATATCAAACAGCAACAGCTGCAGCAGCAGCAACACCAACACCAACAACAACAGCAGCAACATCAACAACAACAACAACAACCACCACAACAACGAGAGCAGAAGCAAACATGTCAGGAACAGAAACAGGCCTTTCAGCTCCAGACTGATCGTCCTACATGTACTGAACCAGAGTTGCCCCCTCCTCCTCGTCCTTGCGACCTCCCATTTCCACCCGCCATCGACGACCACGTCATTCTGGAGGACCTTCCCATCGCTGACTTCCCTCCGCCTCTTCCTGCCAGGGCGGAGTCGATGACGTCATTGGATAGTCTGGACAGCAGCACCAGCATGTCCAGTCTCGAGTGTGAGTATAGCAATGTAGAGAATCGATCGCAAAGCAGTTTATCTAGAGACAAACAAAGTTTGTGTCATCAAAATGCTTTTATCTGGAACCAGTGGTTAATCGTAAGTACAGCAATGTACATAACGATACTCCCGATTATTTAACAACCTTTCGACATGGTCACGCAGCTGTTGCCATACCAGTTGCAAGAAATAAATAATTAGATTTTTGTTATGAAACATAGTTCAGTTGTAAATATCCTGATTATGATACTTTGATCTAGCAGTCTGAATCCACCCTTAACATTTTTATTCAAAAAACGGTTGTTTCCCTTAAATAACTGTTATAAATTAATGTATGAAACTAGCAACCATCTATAAATATAAAGCTAAAATCAAATTTGTCAATCATATATTTTTCGAGAGTCGTATACAACCTCGCTTTCAATCACAGCAGTATCTTCGTCAGGGCAAACATGACAATTTTGGTCATTTGTGGGGACGGGGGGGGGGGGGGGGGGGGGGAGGGGGGGGGGTCATTTTTGCCCCGATAAAGATCCTGCTAGGATTCAGAGCTAGACTGTTTACACTATACGACTCTCATTTTATCACATTGGCAATTTTTAGTCGATTTTTCAGCAGTTTTCAGCAGTATTTTCTGAATGCTCATTCATTTGTCGGATGATTTGACGTGTATCATGTACAATCATTGAACGCGATATTTAAAGGGATAGTACAGTTCTGGTCAAACTGAATTTTAGTAACCAAATCTAGCACCAAATTATTGCAAACTAATATTCATAACTCCACCATGCCCAAAAGACGTTGAAACACATGACGACGCTCAATAAAACATTCTCCCAACAAATTATTGAAGCGCCCTCTATACCAAAACTAAACTCTGCCTTTAATTTGTTTGTGGACTTCAGGTTCGACAGGTTCGTTCTCGCCGCTGGAAACTCGCAGAAAATCCAATGAAGACGTTGGCCACTGTCCGCCCAAACTAACCAGGCAGGCGAAGGGTAGCGTCAAGGTCGGGCGATCGCAATCATACTCCCCGACTCACGTCCGCAAAGTCCGGATGGCCGATCGACGACTGCCGGAGTTGCCAGAGAAGCAGCCGGAACCGCCATCGATCACCTTCTCGCTCTCAGAATCCCACTCACTCGTGTTCCGGAAGAGTCGGCCGTCCAGCAGCGGCAACATTCTTGAAGACATCCGGCCACCACCGCCTCTGCCGCCGAGTCTTCGATCCTCATCTTTGGATGACCTGGCTAGCAAACATGAAGGTATATATCACCAGCAGACACTTATAACGCCCAACGCACATAGATCCGACTCGAACCGATCCGACATGTTTTCGGTCAGGTGCGGAGTCGAACCCGAGAAAGTCGTAGCCGATTCAACATGTTATATCGGCCTCGACTGACCTCCGACTGGCTCCCGACTGGCAAAGTTGGATTCGAGAGGCAACGCACACTGACCGATCCGACCCAAAACTATTCGGATCGGGTCGAGTCGGCTCTGAGTCGGTTTTACTTCTTCTTTTTTTTACATTATGATTTGTATAAGTTCTAAATTACATGCACACAGCAATATTTAGAGAGCTTGACTGAAATATGAAATTTTGATTATTATATAAAATCTTCCAATAAAATGAAAAAGCACCTGACTTGATTTCGATACATTAGAGTTGATAATAAAGTTCAGTATTAGAAATGCAGGTGTAAAGAATTGAACCCACTTAACCCCTTGCCTACAGGAACCGAGTGGGCTATGTACAACATCTATGTGGATTTCAGAATCTCGAAGGCAACATGTGAAGTCTAGTTTTTGATAAACACTTATATGGCATAACATTTCAGACCTTAGCAATACATTTAAATAATGTATTTTGACCATCATTTCTCGCAGCTCCAAATGTATTGTGCAATACAAGTGGTAAGGAACGGTTTCATATGTTTTGTATATGTTTATTTGTTTTATATCGATAATTATATGAATCATGAGACATTAAGTGTGGCATTCCCCCTCAATCACATTTCACAATAATTTAGATCAAGCGATCAATAGGCCGATAAACGTTTGTGTGTTTGTTTTGTTAACACCTACCGTGCCAAGTGCTTGCATTGAAGCTACCCATTGGATGCCACGTGCATGATCGCAAGCATAATATAGTACTTGACTATGCCCATTGTATTGTGCAGTGGCATTGTATACGTGAGCGGCTCTATTGTTCAGTGCGCACCCTAACCTGCATGCGTCACACAAATCACACAAAAACAATTTAGCTGCTCCAATTAATGTTGCACTGGGATGTACTCCACTGGCACGTTTGGATTAATATTTACCTCTGCAATAATTTCTTACAGATACAGATGACCAAGGTCCACCTATTCCAAGCCGCGGCATCCCCGTCATCGACCGGGCAAGAGATAAGAGGAAGGCGACGTCCTTATCGCGCGGGGCGGTACCTCCGCGATGGGCATTCAGCTCGACCTTCTCCGAGACGCACCCGACCACCATCCCGATCGCCAACATCGCCCCGAGGCCGCTCCCATCACCTTCCTCGACCCGGCACACCACGGATAGTGATAACCATAGCAGCGATGGACTCATCCCTGAGGTACTCCCTTCGAAGCAGACGACCACCATCATGGTGAAAATGACTGGCGACAAGCAACGCCGACTCACAACAACGGACGTTGCGGGACGACGCCAGTACGACGACGTCCATTTCGAGGAGGATGATGACCTGTATCTGAACCCGAACGTTGGGAGACCAGTCAATAGGGTGCCGAGAACTGCCAGATTCAGAAGTGCATCCGCGAACAGAGTGGGAAAAATGGTAAAACAATCACTATGTCTTGTTTTCGTATTAGTTGTGCCTATATCACTAGTGGACCAGGGGGGTGTTGCATAAAGAATTACGATACATCGCATAGTTGCCATTAATATCGCATGTCAGAAAATACGCGCGTTTGAGCCAATCAGAATTGCGCATTTAGGCGCATTTTCTGACTCGCGATTAATCGCAACTCGTTATGCAACACCCCCTGGTGCTCCCATGCCTCTTCCACTCACCCCCTGGACAATTTGTTTAATAAAACGCAATACAAACGTTTACATATTAAAAACATAGTGTTTGCCAACCCACAATCAGTCCAACCACGCTACGCCATTTATCTATCACGATCCCTGATTATTAGTCATTTTCCCCCCGACCTTTATTTTTCTACGGGCTGGTTCCTTTTCCCTAAAAACAATTTAACTCGATAACGTGTTCTTGTAGTAAATGTTAAATGTTTTATTTTGTTATAATATTTGACTTCTAAAATAATTATAAAACAAACATGCAGAGTTAAAATGATTTGTCATTTTTGTATGTATGATTTTCCTGACAACGTCCGGAGGACGGAATAGCGTAATATTGAGTCGAATAAATGATATTTTAAGCAACATTGCATATCGTGTCTATATCGGTGTCCTTTTTTCTATATATCCTTTGTAATTCATTGTTTTGATATTGTTCAATATCGATCCATTTTGCCATGGTCCTCTGATAATACTAAATTCCTTCTCATTTCCTTGTATTGTCAAATACCCCAACCTTCATATACACGCTTTCTGTTTGTCATATTCTACATTTCTATACCCGAAGGTCTAACATATTTTTCTGTTGGCAGGCACCCCATTTCCATTCCGACCACAAGCAAAACAAAAATTGTCACGTCAAGTTCGACAACGAATATGAACAACACCTATCGATTATCCTTTCTTATTATTGTATATTTTTGTTTTCTTGCCACCGTACGTTCATACCTTTAAAAGAATCATTCTGTCTTTGATGTTCCTCATTTATGTTCTCTATGTACTATCGTAATTTTATCCTCTGAAGAAGATTCTGCTTGGATCGAAAATTCAGGCCCTATATTGACTCTGATGTTCATTTGTTACTTGTCCTTGACAGGCGCCCCCAAAAGTTCCCACACCGCGCGACCGCGCGACCACGGGTCTAACCAACGTGAACGACATCCCTTCGGACATCGCTATGTTGAGCTGCGACCAGGTAGCCCAGGCCCTGGGCTTCCTCAAGGTCGATGAGGACGTCATCCACACCTTCCGGTCACAGCAGATGAACGGCGAGCTGCTGCAGTCCATGACGCAGGACATCCTGCAGAGCGAATTCAAGATGACCAAGTTCCACGCTATCAAGGTCATCAAGTTTGTCAATGGATGGAGACCTGATATTTGAGTAAACATGGTAAATAGCGCAGTTTAAATGACATAATTATATCGCTGTTATGGTTATTGTATCTATAGATGTAGGCTGAGATCATCTGGAAACCTGATTTCATGGTAAAACGTCTAAATAAAACGGTTCTTTTAGACTTACTGAAGTTATTCTACTCCATAAAACAGGACATCCTGCATAGCGAATTCAAGATGACCAAGTTCCACGCTATCAAGGTCATTAAATTCGTCAATGGGTGGCGACCATGAACATCACCCAATGGTACTTGCTTGAATAGCGTATATATATTAGTATTATATCTAGAAAAAGGCAAAAATCATCTGGAAACAGATTGCATAGATTCAACGTCTAAATAAAACGCTTCTGTTAGACTTACCGAAGTTATTCTACTCCATAGCACGGGACACCACGCAAGGCGAATTGATCAAGATGACAAGTTCCGCGCTGTCAAGGTCATTCAGTTCGTCAATGGATGGCGACCTCGAACATTACCCGATGGCATCATGTTGAATCGGCCCTTACTGGCTTCCTAATCGGAGAATCTGAGTCATGAGGAAATATAGTTATACATCCGATCCGACTGAAAACCAGTCGCGGGATCGGGTCGAGTCGGCTCTGTGGTGGGCGCTGGGCTTTAGACTATCATGACTATATTATGTAGATTGACAGAAAAATCAGTCGGATCGGGTCGAGTCGGCTCGGTGTGCGTTTGGCTTTAGACGCTTAATTTGTCTTTAAATACTGAAGTTACTCGATATGCCCTTCCTGCAGAGAAAGTTCAATATGACCAAGGAAACGTACGCTGAAAACATTTTATACACTGGATACACTGGTGAAAAACTTGTCATACTTGTAAAACGATGTGCTGTAACATTTTATACACTGGATACACTTGTGAAAGACTTGTAACACGATAAGCTGACAAGTTATGAAATCTAAAGTTTGAAATATTAGTTAATGTATTGCGGATATTATTGGGTCGTATGTGCATTCTTTGACGTGTATTTCTTTTATTTAGTAAAAAAACAAAAAACAGTTATTAATTAGTAAGGATACCTGTTAAGCGACTACGATACACTCCACACTATTAACCTTTCTGTAATACAAAATTAATGTAAAATTATTATTCCCATGATCAAGATTATATTGATTATAAATATGGGTTTTTGTGTAAAGGTAACAGCTAAATGTAAAACATACCAATTTCAAAGTTATAATTCAAGTTTGGTGTAAAGATATGAAAATGATTATATAAAAGTGACTTGTATTAACATACTTTATATATTATTGAAGTGCATTTGATTGAAGCCCTCATCACACTTTTCGTAGATCTTAGTATAATTATTTTATACCTTTTCAACCACCAATGATCAAGTGCAATCACCGAAAATTATAAGTTATAAAATAAAACATTTAAACAATCCTGTTTATCAACTTGAATATAATGTATTGTATATTAGAGAGTTTATGCAATTTTATACTGCATAAAAATAGCTATATGTGTGCATTTGTAATTATTGAATATAGTTTATCTTAATTAATTGAATTCCATTTTATTATGGGTATTTCATTGTCATCAAATTATAATTATATGTGGTTGTTTCATTTTGTATATACATGTAGTACGATTATAGAAAATGTACTCAAATAAATTGAATAATTTCAAATCAAATAAAAAGACAAATATATTTCAACATGATGCAATACCTAGTTGGATTCCACCTATATATGTTGCAGTGACGGTTAAACCTCGAGAAAGCTTTCAGTTCAGGTCGCCAGGATCTGCGTACAATTATATTAGCAGATCATTCGATGTACTATTTGATAAAGAAAGATGTAATTTTTGTCAAACCAAAGAGTATATTTCAAAGAAAATATATAGTATGTTGTAAATAAGCACTGATATTAGCATGAAAAATATATTCACTGATCAAAACAACCGATCCATTTCTGCAGTTTCATTGTAATTTGTTATTTTAATTTCGGTATTATTTCAGTATTTTTTGGCATAAGATTCACCTTGCATTTGTCAGTCTTATATTGGGGTATAAATGGCTCAAGGTTGTGCTCGCCATCCCCGCATTATTTTCTCATCAAATTCATCTTGTAGTTATAAAGTAGTATAAGTAAGGCAAGGTTGCGGTCCCCTCGCCCCACCCCCATTGGAACTCTGGCACCCGGGCCGCTAGTCTAGTTTAGACCCTGCTAAACGTATTCCTCCCCTACTATAGACTAGGATCGAGTCCCTCACTCGCATGCTGAACTCCTACCACCCACAATATATAGCGCCACTTACGAGAGAGATATGCACAACGCGAGGAAGGTCTGCACAACATCATGTGATCGCTGCAAGGGAGGGACTGGCAGCGATCACTGATGTCATGCGGATCACTGCTGTTGTGCAGATCTCTCTCGTTGGCGGCGCTTTCGAGGGTCTAGATTATAGACTACCCCTACTATTATATAGCCCGCACATGATAGCCACAATGATAGCGAACTGTTCCAACAGCAGTGATCTGCTGGTCGCAGTTGAAACAGTTCACTCTCGTTGTCTCAATATAGCGGGCTAGAAGCGTAGAAGGAATACATAAGTTCAGTAGGGTATAAACTAGACTATTAGTCCATTTGCTTCGTCTTTGTATAACCCGGGAGAGGACATACTTGTCGCGGGAATACACGGTATCCCCCTTGTAGACAATAATTATTGCCCCATTTCATGCCCCTCTCCTCACCTGAATTGACAATGATTAAACGAGAGTTTGCACGTGAGCGGATATCGGTTTTGTGGTGTTAAAAAACAACAAGACCAATAACCATGACAACAACAACAACTTCAAAAAGCATGATGTTCAAGTTACACCTAAGCTAGAAATATACCTGCTCCATATGACATAATTATGCATAAACATACTTTTATGAGAGACTGATAAACCATTGACCACTATCATTACATTCTGTACAATTGTGTATTCTGATATGAATGTTCTTAAAACAAAAGTCGAGGAAGATTTTGCCAGAAAAAACAAACAGCAAGTCATCCATAACCATCACATTACCTCTGAAAGTCTATATAATGGTAACAAACTTTACTTGTATATGGCAGTGTCAGGGCCAGAAAAGGAGATTTACCGAGCTACCCCTACCCCACCCCCCTCCAAATACTTCCCCGTGTTGAGACCAACAATGGGAATTAATATAACACGTACAGCCTATGATACATCTAAACAGTAGCGTAGCTACAAGGGGGAAGGTGGGGGGGGGGGGGGGGGGGCACGTGCCCCCAACATTTGACAAAATAATAACAGGCATAATGGTAAAAGTTAAAAAACAATTAAGAAATACAAAGAGCTAGCCCCCCACCACCAGTCGGACCAGGCTATATTGACCACTGTATCCGAATGACTTTCCGAATGGCATTCAAGGTATGTACATGTGGTAAACGCCCCGTTTTATTCTATGACGCCCCCACATGTTTGACAATGTGAGGCTACGCCGCAATGGGGTTCACGGTCATTTTGCGAACCGCATTTCCTGCTTCCACGGCTCGCATCCTTGTTCTCACGAACATAATGGAAACTGAAACAGAAATTATTGTAACAACAGGGAAAATAAATACTTAGCGGCGCAACAGGGACATTTCATAGCAAGAGCGTGAAAGAAAATTCAAAGAAATATATTTATATAGGTTGGCGTGACACAGACATTCTATGAAAGGGCGTAAATTAATTGAAATTAATTGCACTTAATTTCGCATTAATTGATATACTGCGTGCTCTTTAAAAATAATGTTTGTTTAATTAGGTAGAGGGTGTAATACAATGTACAAAGGCATCATCATGCTTCATATACATTGTATACTTAAAGGGATAGTTGAGTTCTGGTAAAGAGAGTACAGTTTTGGTCAAACTGAATTTTAGTAACAAAACCCGCACCATTACATTACAAACTAATAGTTAGAACTCTACC
>JBAMJV010002236.1:0-15248 GCA_037951105.1 Echinarachnius parma | reverse complement strand
TTTAAGTGTAAACTTTCCCTATTATTATTGAATAACGCCATCCTAAAAATTAATTTTATATAAATATTATTTAATCAAAACAAAAAATCCAACAAAACAAACCAAACCCAACACAACCAATTCAAAAAACCAAATATATATCACCCACTTTATAAACATGAGCTAAGAAAACAAGATACCAAATTTGAATAGGAAACATCATTTTTTAATGACAGAATAACTAATATTGATCACAATCGGTACAGAAAACGGTGAATATCACATAAGTCTATTCTTATTCCAATAAGATTCTTCACGGGATATTTGCTTTTTTAGAGACAAAAAATGTAAATGCTTTAAAGACTAATTGGAAAAACCTCAGAGTAGGTTTATAAAAAGTCGTTGAGGTACTTCTTTTGCTCTTTATTTTAACAAACATTAAATGCACAAATTTTGTATGAAAAATGGCTAAACAGTGGATTATTTATAAAAAGGCCCTTCTGAGTTGTAACGGGCTCTCTTTTGAATGATAACCGGAGTTTTTATTAGTTCGTTTGTCAATAGTGTATACTTTTCGAGCATGGTGCAAATATACTCTTATTTGTACGTAATGGAGCAGATATGGTTACTAAAGTTAAGTTTGACATATAGCCTACATCAACTATCCTTTAAAGGCTTAAACCCCACGATTAGGATCTATATGGGCTTCAGGTTAGTTGAGAGTAATTATAGCAATTTAGCATTACATAGCCTCGCTATACATTTAATTAACATGTATTGATATCAAATTCTCACAATGGGATTGCAATCAAACACAAACAATAAAATTTAGCATTCTTGAAATGAGGAGATTAAAATAATGCATGTATATGAATGTTATTTCTAATTCACTTGTGTTTTTATTTATTTTTAACTAAGTTTTTACATGTTGTTTGTAGGTTTTTTTTTTTTTTTTTTTTCTTTTACAGAGTGGGCACGTGCCCCATTGCACCCGTAGACTACGCTAAAATTTTATATCAACAGTGGTTGAATTAAATTGGGATTGTTTCATAGTAGGTCAGTGGACTCAGACATGCCCACATAATTTTAACAATCTCACCATTTCGGTCAGTACCTGTTATATCACTGAAATCTATTTTTCTGAAACGCTATCAATTCTACTTGGTACTACAACTAAGGGCATACCTCATTATACTGAACACCAATATGGTGTTTTATGGTGTATTTTATATTAATACAATTATCCTACCCACACATAAAACAATCCGCTTATCAAGGATAAAACTGACGTCAGTTTCTCTATTTGAGGACAGCATTGCAGCTAAGGAGGCAAGAATAAGGGCGTGAGTGATTACTTGCCCCGCTCTGCCCCCTGGCTGACCCCACCTCCCCCCCCCCCCCCTTGGAAGAAAGGCATACAATAGGAATATATATATAACTACATATTTATTTGTTTGCTCAATAACACCAGCCTACTCCCTTTTCTTTGTGAATTGGGAGTTGCCCTCTGTTACCCCGACCCACACCCCCACCCCTATCCACAAGTCTGGTTCGTGGCTACGCCTCTTATTGAGGATTGAAGGACAAAAATACAGTTGTAGCATTATTGGATACGTACATGCGTGTGCAAAATGAAAGTAGTTAGACTAGTTTAGTGCCTGCATACTTCAATTCCGTCGCTGGCGGTTACATTCTTCCTAATAAAAACAAAAAATTGAAAAGAAAAACAAAAGTGTGGTTTCTACTCTGGAATTGAAGCTTCGAAACTCCGCAATTTTGTGTCCACGATTTGCGTTGATGACAGTAGTGCCTTCCCATGTGTTATTAGATTAGTTAATTGCGTGAATAAACTTTCCAATTATTACATCCATAAGCTGTCTGTGAAAGAAGGAATAATTTGTTGGTGTGCAAGAAGGTTTTAAGTCACAGAGAGGTAGTTAATCTAAATTTCAACATTCGAAAATGATATATTATAGATTTCTATTGTTCCAACTTTGTGTACTGCTTTATTATTTTGTAAATTTATTTTTGCCTTCGTTATCCGCGGACAGTTTCAAAATTGCTCATTATGTTGTGTATAAGATTATATTTCATTATGTTTCCCGCCGTCCTTTTTTGATATTTCTTTATATGTTTTGTTATATCGGTTTATAAAATTATGTTTGGCCTTCGATAAATGTAATCCACCTATAGTTATTCTTTGTCCGCAGACAGTTTCGAATTTGCTTATAAAAGATCCCGGGTAATAGATTTACCATAATATCGTTATTCATTTAAGTTCTTTTATAACAATTGCTGTAAAATAGTTTGGACGTCTCATAAGAAGAATCAAATGAGTATACATCAAGTTTGTCATGGGAAGGCATTTTTTCTTATTCGTTCATGCTAAGATTGGGTATATTGTTAGTGATTGATAATCGTTTAATTGCATTATTATTTTCGAAACAAGCCAGCATTATTTTGCAGTTCTCTGAATTGTTGGTTTTGCCATGTTTGCGTTACATTTTGATGAACAATATATGAAGTTACTAGCTAACTTATATTTTTTGTATTTCCTTTAGCAAGTCCGGACAAACAAAAGACAGCTTGTTATGAGTCATCTTCCTCAGTAATGTTGTTATTATAATGTACTATCTCAATGTATAATTGGTTGTATCTTTTCCATTGCTTTTAGATAAATTGAAAATAAGTTCCTCAAAATGTTTGAATATGTTTAATCCCTCTTTTTTTTAATTATACCCCGTATGTCCTCATTTTATTATAATAGACCACACTACACACCCTTACTAAATGATAAATTTAAATACATATATATTAAGGGTAAGTCGTTTATTGCAAAGATCACTGCATTGTATAGTGCAATTGTTTTTATATTTGATTTCCGAACATATACATGTACATAATATAATATGAAAAGTAAGTTCGTTTATTGCAAATATCACGCGTTGTATAGTGCAATTGATTTTATATTTGATTTCCGTACATATGTACATGTACATAAATATAATATGAAAAGATAAGTCGTTTATTGCAAAATCACGCGTTGTATAGTGCAATTGTTTTAATATTTTTATTTCCGTAATCTATATATCTATTATAATATGAAAAGTCAGTCGTTTATTGCATATGAATCACGCATTTGTATGGGGGTACCTAGTGCAAGTGTTTGTACAGTTAATTTCCGTCCGTCCTTTATACGTGACTTCGTTCCAAAAGTGAAGGGAAATGGCTTTCATGAACAATCTAAAAAAAACAACTCAAGATTAAACTTGTGAACTTTCCCCAAATGAAACATCATTGTCGATGTGTTTGCAAATGGAGAAGACACTTTCGAGAAGGAAGTCTCGCAAAATAATATAACCTTTATTATGCTTTGACCTTGTATTTCACGAGCTTTTCAGCTTTTACTAATTGCCAGTATAATCTAACCAATACCTCAGTTATTCAGATAATAATATTGCTGAAATTATATAATTTTTGTAAGTTGGTGTATCGGCTTGAACCCCATTGTTGCGGGTAGACCTGACCTCGCAAAAGGAATTATCCCCCCAAAAATTTACACTTTCAAATGTGAAACTTCCATAAATGGAAACACTTTGTTTGATTGTTTTCGCCAAATGTAGATTGACCCTTTCTGAGGAGGAGTCTCGCAAATGATTATAATCTATAAAGTAAACATGCTTTGACCCTTGTATTAATTGCAGTATAATTATGAACACACGGTATTCACACTGTAATTATGATATGCGCTGCATTGTATGCATGCACGTGCATACTAATGTGTAAATGATATAGCTTTTAAGTGTTCCATCAACATTCGTAAGAATGAGACTTAGATCACATATCAACCGTGAAGAAGTATTATGCTACATTTCTCAAAAGAATGATATAATTATGGGACTACAATCATATACACGATTCATGCCATATCACCGTAAGAGTATTTTTGAATGAATGTGTGCAAGTTTCATAGAAAAAAGAGGCCCCTGGTTACCTAGTGAAAAAGGTGAGATTATATACGTCCAGATTACTATCACCTAAATATGAAGGAGCTCAGTTCCAAAAGGCGTTAAATCCAACTTTCCATAAAAAAAAAAGTTAACGATATATCTACCTTTCTAAGCTAAGTAGCTATCTAAAAATCCACATTTTAATATCGACAATTTACTCACATCAAAATCAAAACCTCTAAGAAAGTTCGATATTTCATATTCGAATAGGCACGTGTATCACAGTTGGCAAAGAAACCTGTTTTCCTCGCAAGTTGACAAAGTGGATAATATCGCCTTTTGGAGAAAAGACCTTCAATTATACTGCATATGATTTAGACCTATACCAATCGAAAACTTAGCGACCGCCTTTCAATTCAAAATCATAAAGATCTCCATAATTCATGATAATTAGGAAGATGTTTGAAAAAATCAAATGTCCGAATTCAAGCTCCAAACAACAAAAGGGTGGCAATTAAGAGAAGTGTGAAAGCTTCCAATCGATTTTTGGCCGGGTTGAAATTTGAAGTTAATGGATTATTTTAATTATGACCTTATACCTGAGCATCAGTCGGTCGCATGGAATGTTTACATTGATACTTCTTATAGGTTACGCAATGCAAAACGTATATATGTACCAATCAGCACATAAATCATCCCATAGTGAACGTGGAGATTGCACTGTTTTGGCACTAAAGCCAAGGAGAGTGGTTTATAAGGTGTATCAATCAGATTACCGTGGATACGGGGTAGACATTATTACCAACATTCAACACCCTTTCCCAAATCAGATAGCTGGTAGATAGACATAATTATCAACATTCACAACTCGTTTTATAGGCCCTTGTACCATCATAGACATTATGTGATATTGTCTGCGGTACCATCAAACGTAATGAAATCATGATACGGGTAGACATGAAACATTCACATGCATCGCCTACTATTCATGATCATTTAGCCTTGTTTTAATAATCGTTATGACATCGAATCCAGACGAGTGACGTAGTTCAATAGGGCAAAGGGCAGCTGTCCTATTGTGACCTTACCCCCCCCCCCCCCCCTCCACTGCCTCCACCTATGAAGTAAATACATTTACAATTTAACAATCATAATGTCACCCTTTCTGCAGACCGTTGCACGCACTCTTATACAAATGTTGTACGGCCTCATGTAGGCTCCTAGGCTACATAATGTATATAAGTTAAAAATCAAACTTAAATTGTTTTATTCAAGCTCGGAGGGGGCATTGAGGCATGAATTTGACGAAATCGATACAATTGAAATGTAAGTGGGACAAAATTGGCAAAAATAAAGAAATTCATGGATGTGTACGTGTCTCCAGAATAACTTACACCCCCCCCCCCCCCCCCCCCCCCCCATCCCCCCCAGTCTAGGCTCATCTCCGAGAGTTGCTGGAAAATAAATTAAACAATTCACATCATAATACAAATAGTAACCCTACCCCCCCCCCCCCCCCCCCCCCCCCCATCCTCGCATCAATTCAGACCCGCTACGCCACTGACGATTGCTGACATGAATGTCGTGATTCGAATATTGTCTTTGTATATATTCCATTCCGGGTATAATGTAAATTATACAAAGTATATAATTCATGTGTTTGGACATTTCTGATGTCGGGGTAAAATAAGTTATACAAATAACTGTATTAACACCTGAAAACATATGTATTACTAATTTTTGATCAATCAATGATACAGAGGTTCAACTGTTTGTAATCAATTTAATATTTGAATTGGTTTAATTTCTTTGTAAATCAGTACCGAAATTTAAGCTGAATCGCCTCGAAACTGAAACTAACCATGGGTACGACATCGGCGAACATGACGGCGGAGTTTCACCACCATCATCATTGACCTCGGAAAGATATCGACCCATGAAAGACCACTAAACCACGTAAACAGCCATGTGGCGGCGAGCTCGCTGTGCGTCATCATCTTCGTCTCGCTACGGCGCGAACATCCTGGGCCGACCTCGACTATCATCAGGTTTGTCATGAAATTAATCGAATTTGTTGGGTGTACTGTGTCAAAATAACATTGAAAAGGCATAATGATAATAATAATAATAATAATATCAAGCATTTATACAGCGCCATTTATCTAGGTAACCTAATCCGAGGCGCATGATTATTATTATTACCCATGGTCATCAGGTGCATTTCAAACCTACACAATTATGATATTGCATACTTTCTCAACTCCCCGGGGAGCATACATATACTAGCCGTGCGGCCACTGATGATGGAGGAAAGGCTAATTAACACCAGACCATGGTACTCACTTATACACCTGGGTAAAAAGAGCGGCAACTGTGGATTAATTGTCTTGCTGAAGGACAAACGTACATTAGTTTGGATGTGGTGTGGCAAGATTGGTAGAGCGCGCGCTTTCCGATCATGAGATCCCGAGTTCGAACCCTACCCACTGCGTCTGCGTTTGACCTTCAGCAAGACAATTTTTTCCACAATTGCTACTCTCTACCCAGGTGTATAAATTGGGACCTGGATAGGAGATGAAAGCATATATGTGAAGGATCTTCTCAATGCCCATGAGCCGCTTGGAAAGAATGCTCCCCGGGGAGTGGAGATGGTGCACACGGTGTGTGTGCTAGTTTGCATTGTATCCTATGACCGGGGTAATAATATCATTGTAAAGCGCTTAGAGATGATTATCAATCATATTAGGCGCTATATAAATCGAGTATATTATTATTATTATTATAGGTTTTCCCGCTCAATTTCGCGATTGTGTCAATCGAATTGATAATAGGAGCAAACGAATTCGCGCGATTTGCGATCGCCGTACCAAAGCATTATTCGAATTCGTTAATAGGCATTCAAAATCACGCCCGGAGCAAACGAATTCGCACAAAGCGCATACCATTTCGTCAATGGTCGTTCAAATTGACAAAGATACGTAGACGTCTCTTCGGTCAATCGAATTCGTGAAAGGGCAGCCAATTTTCAAATTACTGCTTTCGATTTAAGAAATGTAAAGATAGATCAGCAATAAATTGGCTAAAAGCAGTGGCGTTTGTATTCAGGTAAACTTAATTCATATTCAGACAAAGCATGTTATAATTGGGAAAAATCAAGTCATAAAATATTCGTGAAATTTATAAAAGGAATATAATTTTGATAAAGGTAAATTTTGCTTGTAAGGTGAGAATGAGAAAATGGAATTCGGGGAAAAGGACCCTGGCCATCTGGAAATATATAAAATAAAATGCTTATAAGCTTCATGTATATCTTTGTTTTCTATAAAGATTCCCCTTTGGCTTATGATGTATTGTTTGTCAACTTATTAGGGGTGGGGAGGGGTGATTGTGCCTCCTATATAGCTCCGTGCTAAAGCGTATATCAATGTTCATTAAAGCTAAATAGTCTGTGGGCCAGAGGGGCCTACCGGTGACCCCCCCTATGATCCTCCGACTTGGGTGTAATTTTGTCCATTGATATGTCCAATGTTAGAAACAAAATGTTAACAAGAAAAAAACTCATTTATACTATGTTTTTTTACTACTTTTGTTGAGGTATGTAAAAATAGCACCTTTTCATGTTTTGCTTCATTTCTTAGGGTGGGTGAACATTGAGATTGCATTAAATGCTCTCATTTCATAATGACTTAGTCATTATCCACTAAACTTTGCTGATACCCATGTCTTTATAAGCATATAGTACAGACAAATTTTCGGTGTCATAGTTGATTGGCTTCATATAGTTATGACGTCATCAAATTTGCATATGAAAAATCACGGGAATTTCTGTGAACAAAACGGTTAAAAAACAATGTTCATTAATATAGTTTGTTTTTTTCACCGTGAAAATGATGGCAGTGAGCTTAAACTTATGGTGTCTACTAGTGAGAGTGTATTCAAATCAGAAACGTGATTATTCTTTGAATATAATCTACAAAAGTGACATTTTTGATTACGTAATCACCATGCGTCATATGCAATTTTGAGGCATATAATGGCCATGTTATCTAGGTCACAAGTGGGTACATATTGGTTCCTTTTTAGTTTCTTTATTTGAGGGCCAATCACTCTCATATTTGGCACATATGTAAAACTAGGGGGGCTCTTTAGTTTACAATAAGTAGAATTTCAAAAGGTCATCATATGAGGGCGCTATTTAATACAATTAGTTAAAAACATTAAAAATCCTATAAATTCCGACATTGATGATTTTTTTCTCTAACTGTCTGAATTGTTTATAAAACTTTATATTTTGCTGGCATTATTATGCAAATTTACTTTTCCTAGAATGAACTAAAGACGTTTATGTTGTATTGCTGAGGGTCTAAATTAGGCCTAACTCCTTCTGATCCGAGTGAAATAGGGAATACAATGCGTTACATAAAAATCAATATAAAACTCAATATTTGTGCATACTTTGCACGACATGTATGTATAGTATACAAATATACAATGACACTCGAGGATCTAGCTAAAACTATTCGCATCGAAGGAACATCAAATAGTACTGTTCTCCCGAGGGCCATCGGCCCGAGGGAGAATGGTACTATTGTTGTTCCTGAGTGCGAATAGTTTAAGCTTGTTCCGAGAATGAGTCATTGTATATTTGTTTTATATCCCTTCGACCTGTATTGTTCAAATAAAATTAAAGTATAATATAAAGAAAAACAAACCATTGATAGTATTGATATAAAGGAAAACAAACCATTGAACATGGCACCATCACTTACTGTGTTCTGTTTGTGACACTGGCCCCCTTTGCGTCATATTCCTAACGCAGAGCGCGTATTGCGCTACCTTTCCCATTCATGAGTACGCGCATTAACAACTATTGCGCACCCAAATGCCAAACACGCGCAGCAATGTGAATAATTAACATGTATGATTGAATGGGGAAATAAATTACACATACACACACACGGTGTGCATGTGCCATAGTGCAGTGACCGCTGCAATTTAATTGTCGAATGACGAATTACTGTCACGGCCACTGAAGATCAACGATGCAAATTGTGCCCCATTTTCGGAAGTTATGCATTCGAATACCGCCATGTTATACATGAAATGCATCTCTAGAATATTCTTTGGAACTTATTGATATTCAAGGTAACAATATTCTGTATTTTTTGCTTAATTACTCTTTAGAAAAGCTGGTCGAGCATCTATCGCAAGCTAAAACAAGACATCCGCTCGCTGAGAGGTTGTTATAACACGCATATCTACACCTGAGCGGGCAAAAAAAAATCTATGATCTTGCTTTGTTTGTTTTGTTTTTATTTATTTTGTTTGGGGGGAGGGGGGACATAGTACCTTTTTTCCGGGGGAAAAGGTGAACTATGCGTGACGTCACAATACAAAGGGTACTATTCACCGGTACTATTTACCGGGAAACGTCTTTTCTAGTCAAAACTATTCTTTTTCTTGTTGTGTACACTCCTAATGCAACAATCTTACGAGAAGGGATATAATAAACAAATATACCATGCACTGAGAGCCTCTAGTTGAAATTATGGATTCCGAGGTGACAGGAAAAGCACTATGTTCTGAGGGTCGTAGACCCGAAGAACATAGTGCTTTTTCTGTCACCGAGGAATCCATAATTTCACTAGTGGCTCGAAATAGTGCATGATATATTTGTTTTATATCCTTCGCATAATCATAATCATCGCAAAAATAAATGATTTTAATTAAATTAAAGAAAAATATAAAGAAAAACAAAACATTGATCATGGAACCATCACTGGACTGACTATGTTCTGTTTGTGACACTGACCCCCTTTGCGCAATAGTCCTAGCGCAGAGCGCGTATTTCGCTATCTTTCCATTCATGGTTACGCGCCTTAACAACTAATGCGCACCCAAATGCAAAACACGCGCATCAACGTGAATAATTAACCTGCTTTACATACTACACACGTGTAATTGTATGGAGAAAATTGTTATTCGTACATTACACATACAGCTAGTGCAGTGCACACCGCGGCCGATTGTTAAATGACGAATAAGTGTCACGACCCAAAAGGACAATGATGTACAATGTGCACCATTGTCATAATTTTTTAATTCGAATACCGTTACGTTATACATGAAATGCATCTCTAGAATATTCTTTGAAACTTATTGATATTCACGGGTGAAAATATGCTGTATTTCTTTTAAAATAACTCTTTGAGAAATTTCGTCGAGCATCTTTCGCAAGCTCAAACAAGACCTCTGCTCACAGGGAAGTTCTATAACACGCATCTCTATGGGCTCAATATGATCACCCGGCATCTATGACGTCATTCATGGAATAGCATTTACTATTCCATGAATGACGTCACGCATAGCACATTTTTCTCCATGGGCATTACTATGTTTGGTCACATGACGCTATGTAGACCAATCACTGAACAGGATTTCATTCATGTAGGATATAATATACAAATATACAATGACACTCGAGGATCTAGCTAAAACTATTCGCATCGAAGGAACATCAAATAGTACTGTTCTCCCGAGGGCCATCGGCCCGAGGGAGAATGGTACTATTGTTGTTCCTGAGTGCGAATAGTTTAAGCTTGTTCCGAGAATGAGTCATTGTATATTTGTTTTATATCCCTTCGACCTGTATCGTTCAAATCAAATTAAAGTATAATATAAAAAAAAAAAAACATTGATAGTATTACTATAAAGGAAAACAAACCATTGAACATGGTACCATCACTTACTGCGTTCTGTTTGTGACACTGGCCCCCTTTGCGTAATATTCCTAGCGCAGAGCGCGTATTGCGCTACCTTTCCATTCATGAGTACGCGCATTAACAACTATCGCGCGCACAAATGCAAAACACGCGCAGCAATGTGAATAATTAACCTGCTTTACATTAACATGTATAATTGAATGGGGAAATACATACACACGGTGTGCCAGTGCAGTGACCGCTGCAATTTAACTGTCGAATGACGAATTACTGTCACGGCCACTGAAGATCAACGATTCAAATTGTGCCCCATTTTCGGAAGTTTTGCATTCGAATACCGCCATGTTATACATGAAATGCACCTCTAGAATATTCTTTGGAACTTATTGATATTCACATGTAAAAATATTCTGTATGTTTTGTTTAATTACTCTTTAGAAAAGCTGGTCGAGCATCTATCGCAAGCTAAAACAAGACATCCGCTCGCTGAGAGGTTGTTATAACACGCATCTCTACAGCTGAGCGGGCACAAAATCTATGATCTTGCTTTGTTTGTTTTGTTTTTATTTATTTTGTTTGGGGGGAGTGGGGCCAAAAAAAAGCATAGTACCCGTTTTCCCGGGGAAAGGGTGAACTATGCGTGACGTCACAATACAAAGGTACTATTTACCGGTACTATTTACCGGGAAACGTCTTTTCTAGTCAAAACTATTCTTTTTCTTGTTGTGTACACTCCTAATGCAACAATCTTACGAGAAGGGATATAATATTTTATATTTTGTCTGGTCTATTTTAGACAACAACTGTCTGAACATTACCTTTGAAAGTTAATTAGGAAAATACATTGCACTACATAATAGGGCCATTCTTTGAAAAGTGAAACTTTTTCGGAAAAATTGAAGTTTTATTTTTCTGTAGTTTTGTTCCATTTTTGGAATGATCCATGTGTAAAGTTTCATGAAATACATGATTTGAAGTTTAAAATGAAACTTTTTTACTCATTTGCATAAATTTACATATTTCAATATTTGTCTAATAATCATAATTCTGAAAATAATCAAGATATCAAAAGGATAATTAGCAAGCTCATTCTTCTCACTTTCCTGTACAGGTTGATACCAACTTTGTAAAAATTCAACCTTTCATTTTTTTCTAAACCCGATATTATAAAATTCCCATTTTTCCATTCATATTGTACATGTCACACACGTGACCACCCCAAAATGTCACACACGTGACCAGACGTTGCCACATAATTAAGTACTATAAAAAACAACGGTTTGATATAATTCTCATTCATTGCTATTGTTGTACTTACAAATGTATAGTACTTCTCTGGTAATAAGATGAACATTATAGCTATTCATATTTTAAAGAATTTTCCAAATGAAATTTAGTTATGAAAAAAGCGCTCCGTGCGAAGTCACACACGTGACCCATGCCATTTGACCTCTGACATTGAGTTACGTAATCCTTATAAAATCTTTTGTGTTAAGTTTGAAAGACTACAACATATTCAAGTCACATATGAAGTAAAAATCATTATAGTCTCATACTTACTGAAATATAAGCATCCCATTTCAAAATTTGTCATGTTTTGGGTCACACACGTGACCAAGAATGGCCCAATAATGCGTTCACGTACCATTTTCAGACCTGGTAATCTAGCACAGAGTGAGTAATTTCTGTCTGAATATATTTACGAATATCAAATAAAAGCATAACAAACAAAAATTGGTAAACCACATCTTGCCAGATTAAAAAAGAAATGTTCTGTATTATTATTGTTTGCTCGGACTACCCCTTTTCTCAGAAAAGGGAATAGTTTAATACGTCTCATTTAAGCTTCAATAGCAACGAAAAATGCAAATCACATATCTGTTGAACTTATTTATTTTAAACGCCTTTTCTTTTTTTAGTACCGATACACACCATATACCAAAATATCCCTTGAACTCATTAGGAGACACCTATGGCAGCGAAAATGAGCTGCAACGATCAATGTGGACATGTCGATCACAAACAGAAAGAAACCATGGTCAACCATCAACATTATCAATGACCTCAAGAAGGCAATGGACGTACTATAGCATTACACCAAACCATGTTTGTTATCATCTCTTGTTGAACACAAGAGATGAAGAGTGACATATACTGTACAGGTAATATCATCACAAAAATAAAAACAACAATTAATCGTCTACAAAATAAACATGACAGTTGGCTTCAATTCAGGCCAACTGAAATTTTATATCAATTACCATGGACTTTAATTATTTGCCAAGCAATACATACTTTTGTACTTTTGTTTTATTTATCCAATGACGACATCCAAATGTTATATCGCCTGAGTGGACATTCCTTCATTCAGCTGTCATACTTAACTGTCTTAATTCTTTATTAGCTAACTAGTATCCGGGGGTAGGGGGTTTGTGTATATTTGCCAAACGGGTATGAGCCGCTTCAAAGACCCCCTTTTTCACAGCCGGTCCGGCTGCAGCTCCTAATAAGGGTCCTGTTTTATTTTTTGAAAGGCCACTCCCTGCTCGTAAGATTCTCATTTTCATCAAAAAGGCTGGTTGCCACTCCTAAGGTTCTCATTTTTATTTTGTAAAGGCCGATCGCCGCTCCTATACGGGTCCCATTTGCATATTTTAAAAGGCCGATCGCCGCTCCTATAATACAAGGCCGCTTTTAAGACCTCGGCCTCAAAAATGTCTTTCATCTTATAGCAATTTGTAGCTTGTATCATTTATCATTTTGTATTATCACACAACTTCCTGCCAATGGCGGGCAAATCTGAGCGTTACGTTGTTAGTGTCTGCCAGATCTCCGATAGTACACATTCCATGTACCAGATCACAACTATAAGCAGGTGGTCATTGGTCTGAGGGGTTTGACCGCATTCGCACTCTGCTGCACCTTCGATGTATACCCAGTTCAAGTCATCCAGGGTTAGTTTAATCCTGCTCGCAGTGCATCTAATGTCTGCATAGGCAAACGCTTGTCTACTGGCCTCTCCTCCAGTCTCTCCTCCCAGAGTTTCTTGAAGACACACTGCAGTCCAGAGGGTCAACATATGAAAGGAAGCTTTTCTTTGACTTAAGGCGCCGAGGATGCAGTGGGTGGTCATTGAGGGGATGCATTTCGTCCTCTATGTGTCTCAGTCGTTCATTCTAGTTAGCAACAGCTCTCCTTATATTAGGGGGTGCGATGCCAGAGAGCAGATAGAAGTTATCAGTCCTAGCTGGTCTCATTCATCGTGTGATGTAAAGGCAGCTTAAATTTGTTAAGAGTGTGATGAGCGTTCCCACACCGGACAGGTAAATTATGTAGTTAAGTTACAAAGAGCTAAACCGGTAGCTCTGATTGTTTTCGGGTTTTCTCCCAACTTGGATGTGCTCAGTTTGCCAAGAAAGGCATTCATGGAGTTGACCTTCCCCTTGAGCTTCGTGATATAGGCATTGTACTTCAAACATAATGTTCCAGTCTAGTTCCATTCCAGTGATCTACAGCTTCCGTTTGATTAGCCTTCATGTGGTTCCCTTTGTAGTATGAGAATAATTGGTAAGACCCTCGCACAAGGGGGCTTCTGTCTTAGGGAATTCATCACGTTGGGTTTTGATACAAAGTTGTCTGCATAGATGAAGCTCCTGGTGTCATGTTAGATAGGCTGGTCGTGAACATAGATCTATGTTGAACAGATTAGAGGGCAGAACGCTTCCTTGGGAGAAGCCATTCTTCTGCTTATGGCAACGACTTTTCTTTCCAGACAGCTCGACGAAGAAGGGTCTATTCTCAATCAGGGTCTTCATCATGTAGGTCAGGTGCATGTTGTTCACATTCAGTAGATTTGTAGGAGCCTGTGGTGGTTGACATTATCAGAATCTGCTGAGAGGTCTACAAACACAGCTCCAGTTAAGACACCTTGCTGAAAACCATCTTATATACATTATGTTGTGTAAGGTTGAGCAGTTGGCTTGTGCAAGACTTCCCAGGCCGGAATCCTGCTTGCTCCTTCATGAGAGATCGTTCTACAACTGCACTTTATATGCGGGTCAGAATTATTCGCTCAAACAGCTTGAAGATGTTGCAAGAAGTGATTTGAGACCGGTCTGTAACTCTTGTTTGCAGATGGGTTTTTTTTTCCTGGAGCTTGTATTAGAATGCTGTTCAGTATGGCACGGAATAGTATTGAAGTAAAAGTTACTATGTTACGATGGATGCCGTTCAGCGACAGGGACATGCAGTCACCTCCCAACAGATTGGCCCGCACATGCAATCTTGGTTCTGGTATGATTTACATTTAGTTGGTGTCTGTTTAGGATTGTAGTGAGTGTGTCCTAATTATCATGGATCATTCGTTTGCTCATGAGCTCTTGACTTCAATCCAAAGGTCTTCAGCATAAATTAAAATCGGTTCAGCGGTTTGGTTAAGTAAAATCAATTGTAATCTCATTTAAGTTCAGGATGAACCAGTGAACGGTTTCATACGCATAGGCAGCAATTGGCTGAACCTCCCAAATTCTGAAGTCATCTCTTCTATGGACTGTGGCAAATTAATTGCTGGGCTCGTGAATATCATGGATCAGGAGCC